>JAVDPK010001628.1:1750840-1772067 GCA_034780415.1 Cichlasoma orientale | reverse complement strand
TCAACGTTAATTGAACTCCAGCCAATTTTAGGTAAATACTAACAGGTTACCCCCCCCCCCCCCCAGACTTCACACGTGAGATGAAAAAGATGTTTGTCTAATGCAACCTTGGCCCTCATATCCCAAAATATAATTTAAACATACATAAAAAGCCACAGACATGTTTGTAAACAAACATAAGCAACCTTGGACGAAACACGACCTTGTCCGGTGAGAAAAGGCCAACGGTGTGCCGGGGGAGGCTGCTGGAGGAGCATGTACATAAATGTGATTACTGAGGCGCATCATCGAGCCACATCTGCGAGGTCGCTGATCGGATATGGTTATACTGAATACCACTGATTCATACTTATTTGTAGACACACACACACACACAGCACACCACAAGAGACGTTCAGGGGCCACAGCATTCTCTAGATTCCAGAGGAGCTCAAGAGAGAGCAAAGATAGGTTAGACTCTCCAAAGTATAAACAGCAGACCACTTCCTGGTGTGGGCAGGAGTCTAAAGATAGTCAGAGAAAATATTGTTGCCTGACATGTTTGTCTCAATATAAATAACATCTGCATATTTCAGAATGGGGTGGTGGAATGTGGAGATGGTCAAATATTTATAGGAAAGAACAAGGGTTGAAATATAAGCTACAGAAAGATAAACTAGATGTCAACAAGTTAAATATAATATATAAAAATTTATGAGGAGTAGATTCTTGTAATACCACGGGTATGTTTGCAGATCATTGTGTTAAAGGGAGGAAGGAATAGACTACACCACAACAGTCTGAAAAAGCACGGCAAAGGTGAGCGGGTCATAAAACAGTGAAGCGGAGGAATGTAAGAACAGGAACGCAGGAATCAAACAAATGCCACACATGATGGCAGCCGTTTCCTTGATATGCAGGAGATTAAAATAGCCAGGAATTTTTACCAGAACCTTTTATGTAAGTGATGAGAAATACTGTAAATGGCCAAAACAGGGTGTAAAATTATATTATGTGAGAATGAACTAAAAAAATAAATAAATAACTGCAGCTTTATAATTTTATGGAAGGACAAAAGCTCGGTTTCTCCTGTTACAGGAATAATTACTTCAGTGGGTCAAAACTTTTTGGGGGTTTAAATTGTCTTGGTCCTGTTCTTGCTCTTGTTCCTTGTGCCTTCTTGTGTCCCCCTGTCTCTGTCATCATGTTTACTGTTAGTCTCAGTGTCTCAGTGTGGTCTTGATTACTTCCTGTTTTACTTTGAAGTTTAGCTTTCTCATTGTTGTAGTTTTACTTCCTGCTCTTTTCCCTGCTTTGTCATTGTCTTCCTCATTATTAGGGATGTCACCAGAACTGATACTCACGGTACCTTTCGATACCAAAATTCTGAAAATACAGTGGTACTCTTAAGTACTGTGGGTACTGTAGATACCACAGTTGGGCCAAGTAGGGTTTGTCAAAAAATGTATACTCAGATTCTTACTGATACTAGATTAAATACACATTTGCAACAGTACTAATACCAACATTCGTGAGGCGAGTAAAGCTCCTGTTTCAACAACAAATAAGTATTAAACAGTTATCATTTACTTTAATCTGGCTGGCACATGTTAGCCATTCAACTGTTAGCAATTACCCACATTAGCTGTCTTTGAAGTCATCATTAAGGTAGTGGCTATGGCTAATAATAAACAATAGATAATGTGCTTTACAATTTTTTCTGCATTTATTTTTAAACAAATAAATTTGAAAATTCATGGATAGTGACAATTATATTTTAGCATTAAAAAATATCACTCAGATTAAAGAGCTTGCACATACTGGTGGATTAACAATTACAGAAATATATTTAAAAAAAAGATTTTGGTAATTCCCAGTACTTTAAATTTAGCAGAGCTGTGGCATAAACCTTAAACTGGCTGGAGGTCTAATAAATTTGTTAAGCACTCTCTTAAATCTGTTTGTCCTCCTTTGTTTGCCGACTTGCCTTCCCTGTCCATTTTAAAATTCTGAACATTAAAAAATGTTACGGATTAGAGGAATGTCTGAAAAAATTCTATATTTTTCTGCAGCATAAACATCTTTTTATGCTTTTAATCATATTATTTGAGCACTTACAGCAGTAGTTCTCAAACATGAGGGGGGTCATAAGGCCACTGCAGGTGGGCGTGGGTGACAAGTGGATAAATGTAGAGTGAAGCTAAGATAGTTCATGCAGCATGTAGGCCTGTGGCATTTTTCTAATTCTTCCTTACACATTTAGTGGCGAGTCGAAGAAAATTCCGTCATGGATACAAATTTTTGTGACCATTAAGTTACTTACGAGCGTCGTGCACTGAATGTGACACATAAAGCAAATGTAAACAGAGAACATAGCATTGCATTCGCAGGGAGATGATGAAATGAATATAATATATATGAAAATACAAAGAACTGGATTATAATAAACCTTAAAAAACATACAGATGTCAATATGTGTGAAGATGCTCGTGTTTTTTTGAGATTGAAAACTCAAAACTCAAGACGTGTCAGAAAAAGTTTGAGAACCACTGCCATCCCCTTCCTTAAAATTCATCAGCACACACACACACACACACACACACTGCATCCAGCATCAGCAAATGCTGACATAAGAAAGCACGCTAGCACAAATCACTGAGGTGCCATCAACAGAAACTATGCTTACATATCAAATAATCTCAAACACAGAGTAATGCAGGCACATTTGCACAGTAGCAGAAGCAGCAGCAAGGTCAGATTCAGGTCAGTCTGTCTTTAGTGAGCCTCAGTGACTCACAGCAAGAAGCAGATGTTTGAAGCACAGCTTGACGTACAAGTTTAAAATCGAGTGAACAATGACAAAGCTTTCATACGGGGCTAAATGACAAATAATTTAGAGTAACACTGCTGCACAGACAGTTTTTATCTTGAATGAATAGAGCCTTTGTTATGAATGGACCTTACGTAGCCTGAGATTCAGCTGCCTAAAAATCCAAACTGCAGACTGTGGATTTCTACACATAAGGATGAACAAATAAAATAAAATAAATCAAGCCAACTAACACCAAAAATTCCAAAATGAACTGGATTTACCATATATTTAAATGAAAAGCTTACCGTACTATTATTAAGCATTTGAGACTTGAGATATCATTACCACAAATGTTCAAATTGAAGTCAATTTCTCAGACAATCCTTTTGCTCTTTCTGGATCAAAGCACATTTTCACATAATGCACGGTTATGTGGATTACGCACAAATCTTTTCCATTTTTGTGAGTAATACATCAAACTGAACCTCCTTTGCATACAGTAACAAATTTAACCTAATAACCAGAGAAGGAAGAACCCACCTTCTGTCAAGGGGGTGCAATAAAAATATGATTGATGGGTTTTGATGTCCGGAAGTGTCATAATTTTATGACACTTATTTATTTATTTGGGGTCACTAGTCAAACTTTTTTTCATTGTGAAAGAGTGCTTAGTGTGACAGTTTCTCACTAAGCACTCTTTCACGATGAAAAAAAGTTTGACCTCTAGTGACCCCAAATAAATAAATAAAACATTATTTCACACTAAGCATTCCTTTTTCACAATGAAAAAAAAAAGTCTAGTGAACCCATCCTAAGCATTCTTCCTGCAGGAAGCATCTCCCCATACCAAACATAAACATCATATCTATTTATGAAATATGAATTATGAAATATATATTTCCTGTCAGAAACTTATGACACTTCCGGACATCAAAACCCATCCATCATATTTTTATTGCACCCCTTGACAGATGGTGGGTCCTTCCTTCTCTATAACCAATACTTTTTAATAAACGAAATCAAGATAAAAGGGAATTTTATTTGACATTAATCAGTAATGGTGACGCATTAGTACTTCTGGATGAAGGATGAAGACTGACAAAGGCGTACAAATACAAGCGCACAAAACACACTTCAGCCCACACAAAGATATAAATCACAAAGATTGGGCGATGATTAAAAGGAAGATTTTACCCTCCATTCACCCCGACAAACTTCAGGTTTTTCTTGGCTCCCTTGCTCCCCTGCTTGCCAGCTGCACCATTTTTCTTCATGATGGATTTGAGACCTGGTGAAGAGGAGGACAGAGGGAGAGGCAGAGGGGAAGATGAAAAATAAAAATGAGGAAAGCAAAAATTAATTAGGTTTCTGTGGAATTTGGGAGTGTGCATGTGTGTTGTCTGTGTGTGTGTATCGAAGTTCAAGTGATCTGAAATGCCCTCTCAACTAAACAGCATGTTAGTGAGGACTTTATAGCGTCTTATTTTAAGATCTGTCACCTTTACAAGTTTATGGTTAGATTTCAAGCTTTCAAATTTAAAGAATCCAATAGTGACTGCCTGGTCAAAAAAAACAGAAAAGACACGCTGTCTTATTGAGTTGGACTGCCTTTAGCTTTGATGATGGCCGGCATTCTCTGTGGCAGTGTTTGGATAAACATTTGCATTCATTTTTCACTTGTAGTGATGATGGGAGAAACAGACCACTGTTTAGAGTCTTCTCCAGCACATCCCAAAGATTCTCATTGGTCCTGACTCTGTGGTCGCCAATCCATGAGTGAAAATGATTTCTCATGCTCACTGAAGCACTCTTTTACAATCTGAGCCAGACGAATCTTGGCACTGTCATCCTGGAATATGCCCTGCCCGTGCCATCAGTGAAGAAAAAAAAAAATCCATTGATGGAAAAAATACCTGGTCATTCAGTATATTCAGGTAGTCAGCTGACCTCATTTTTTGGGCCTGACCAGCTGAAGCAACCCCAGATCACAACTCTGCCCCCACAGGCTTGTATAGTGTATATCACTCCATCCACCTCTCTACTTATCCTGATGTGGCCATCACTCTGTCACAGGGTAAAACTGGACACATCAGACTACAGGATGTTTTTCCAATGAGCAGAGTTCAATTGTGATGCCATCTAACAAATTTAAGGCTTTTTAAGGCACAGTTATTTTGTTTAATAGTTGTAGCAGTTTCAGCATTCTCCTCACTTGCTTTCTTTGCTTGATGCAGGCCAATAATTTGACCCTTCTGGTACAGAGTAACCTCTTTTCAGTGAACACAGGATTATGTCTTTCATCGTGGTTGTTTAAGAAATGAGAAGCTACTCAGTGCATCAGTTATAAATAACAATAACCTGTTAATTACTGCAGTAATTATTGTTTTTATTAGCTTAATAATAGTCAGCTGGTGACTTTTTTCTAATTGCACTGTGGAGTTAAAGTCCAAAGTTTCATAAAAGCAATAATTCCACAACCCCAATTCCAACAATCTTGCTGTGTGAAATGTAAACAAAAACAGAATGCAATGATTTGCGAGTCTCATAAACTCATATTTTATTCACAATAGAAAATAGAAAACATATCAAATGTTTAAACTGAGACATTGCACTACTGCATGTAAAATATCAGCTCATTTTGAATCTGATGGCAGCAACACATCTCAAAAAGTTGGGACAGGTCCATGTTTACCACTGCGTAGTATCCCCTCTTCTTTTAATAGTAGTCTCTTAACTGAGGAGACCAGCTGTTGAACTTCTGGGAGAGGAATGTTGTCCCATTCTTGTCTAACACAGGATTGTAGCTGCTCAACAGTCCTGTGTCTTCTTTGTTGTATTTTTTGTTTCATGATGTGCCAAATGTTTTAAATTGGAGAAAGGCAGGCCAGCTCAGCACCTGGATTCGTCTGCTACGAAGCCATGCTATTGTAATTGCTGCAGTATGTGGTTCAGCATTGTCTTGCTGAAGTATGTAAGGCCTTTCCTGAAAAAGACATCATCTGAATGGGACCATATGTTGCTCTAAAACGTGCATACCTTTCAGCATTGATGGGGTGCCATAAGCTGCTAGTTCTGCCCTCTTATACCATCAGAGATGCAGGCTTTTGAATTGAATGCCAATAACAAGCCGGATGGTCTCTCTCTTCTTTAGTCCAGAGGATGCAGCGTCCATGTTTTCAAAATTCAATTTATCTGACCACAGAACAGTTTTCCACTTAGCCTTGGTCTATTTTAAATGAGCTTTGGCACAGAGAAGACTGGTGTTTATGATTCATGTTTACATATGGCTTCTTCTTTGCATCATAGAGCTTTAACCTGCATTTGTGGATGGAACCGTGTTCACAGAGAGTCATATCTGGAAGTGTTCCTGAGCCCATGCAGTGATTTCCATGACAGAATCATGCCTATTTTTAAAACGGTGCCACTTGAGGGCCTGAAGATCACCAGCATCCAATATTAATTTTCATCCTTGTCCCTTGTGCACAGAGATTTCTCCAGATTGTCTGAATATTTTGATGATGTCACGCACTGTAGATGATGGCATCACAATTTTACATTGAAGAACATTATTCTGAAATTCCAAATTTGTGAACCTCTGCCCATCTTTACTTCTGAGGAACTCTGCCTCTCTAAGATCCTCTTTTTAGACCCAATCTTTTTACTGACCTGCTGCCAGTTAGCCTAATTAGTTGCAAAATGTTCCTCCAGCTGTTTCTCTTTAGTACCACTTACTTTTCCAGCCTTCTGTTGCTCCCATTTCAACCTTTCTGCCATCAAATTCAAAATGGGCTAATATTTTTCTTGAAATAGTCAAATGTGTCCATTAATGCATTTGATTTGTTTTCAATGTCCTATTGTGAATAAAATATGGGCTGATGAGATGTGCAAATCATTGCATTTTGTCTTTAATTTACATTTTACACAGTGTCCCACGTTTTATGGAATTGGGGTTGTAACTGAGTGGTAGCTCATTAGCCTACAGACAACAACAATTTGCAAAAGCTGAGTGTATTTCTTTGGGCTAGTGTTATCGGTGTGTCAGTCTGCTTGTTTCCGTGTGCTCTTGCGTCTGCGTGTGAATGTCAGTGATTTTGAGCCTGGAAGATATTGAAAAAAAGAACTCTGGATGCAATGAGTAAGTGCAGATCATCAACACTGATGTGGAAACCTTGTGTTAACACAGAACAGAAAAGCTAGAGCTCCATTTGCAGGTTGTACTCTAGTTTTGTTGTTGTCTTTGTATAATGTGAGGGAGCAGTATCACACTGGGGAGAAAGATGACCTTTGTTATTTGAAGTGCACGGGAAAATGAATTTGTTAATGTAACAACATTGCTTGCATAATGAAACTTTAAACAATTAAGACTCCTGAATTGAAATCTCAAACACATATTTCAGTCTATAAGAGATTCAACTTATTTCTGGCTCTCCAAGTACACACGAGGGCCTCGAAGTATTCTCCATGGAAATGTACACCGGTCAAGACTACACACCTTATTGACAATATCCAACCTTGACTTTGTCAGGCCCACTTAATGTATGTAACTGCACAAAGAATTGATTCTGTGTGGGCTCCTATGCTGACTCCCCTTGGCTCTGAGCCCAGTATAGCTGTCTTAGTTGTGCGTGACAGCAGACATGGTGCAGAGTATCTGTAATGTTTTATGCAAGGACATAAGACTATAGCTTTGAGCCAAAAAACACCAGTTAAAAAAAGTCCTAGAGACCACCATCTAAGAAGAATGATGATCTTGATAGATCTTTTAGATCTTCTGTCCCAGAAGACAGCAACAAAGAGGGAGGTTGGAAACATATTTGGAATCTGAAAATATCCTCTCGCTAATTCCTAATAAATCAAACAGTTGTGTGACTTAACCCTCCCTCACTTTGTCAGAGATAGTTTGCTCATTTTTGCATATCTCCAAAGTTTCACTTGAGTCACGGATCACTGACATGAGTGAATTTCTCAATGCAGAAGCAGCCGTTTCGTTTTTTAACATACAAAGAAGATGATGGCTGGTGTAACATGAGGTTAAAAAAGCCAGGTTGGGAAATTCTGTGTCAGCCATAGGAACCTCATAAACAGTAAAAGTCTGACACACACACACACACACATCTCAAACCACACTTAAAAACACTCTTGTACCATACTGTGCTCCCAGCACTGAACTCTACGTGAACTTTGAAACTAAAATATGTGTGTGATAGTGGAGTGGATGTGTACCATGACCAGAAACAGGAGAGGAACGTTTTAGGGGAGGGGCATCATCAGTTTGATATATGTTTGAGGATTCACTCAACTGTGTACTGTAAGTATGTGCAGATACGCACGTGTGAACTTTGCTGTATGGTTGTCTCTGCGTATAATATGTGGAACAAAAAATGTGTTTGATGTGCTGTGGAGGTCACTGAACCATGTCATTTTGCCAGTTTTTAGTAACGTGGTTTTTCCCGCCCTTATATATGACAGAAAAAAGCCCATTCCTTGCTCCTCATCCCCCCCCCACCCCCACCCCTCACCTTCATTACACTTCAGAGTAAAACTGACATTTACTGTACTGGCAGTGCTCAGTGTGTTTTGTGTTCTCCAGAGAGAAAAGGCACATCAATTTCAAGGTGTTATCTTTAAAAGAAGTTGTGCAATATCGTTTGTTTCTATCTCAATCCTAGTGCTGCGCATCTAACAATTAAGGCACTCTAAAACTTTTGTGGTACTATTATAGTGCTATTCATAGAAGCAGAAGAAGTCATAATTTGACAATATATCAACTTGAGTATAGGAGCAGTATGGTTTCAAGTTGTAATGAAAAAAAAATCTAAGCGAGACTATGAGAGAGCTCTGCATGCTGTGAACACGCTGCTTGTAAAGATCTCCACCTATACAAGTGAAACCACGGAAATGTGTCTAACCATGCTGAAGATGTTTGGCTGTTCCTGTAGGAGTTCCTTCAAGGGAGAGGAGTAAGGGTGGGAAATCAATGTTCCAAGCTACTGAGCTGTACACATTAATAATACTTCATGACGATTGGAGATCATAAGGGACATGTTGCAATTAAGTGGCATGGCTAATACATCGTTTTGCTTTGTGAAGGGATCCATTTAGTGAGTATGAGAGAGAAATGGCTTCAGCTCATTGGATCTAATACAAGTAGGTGAGCAGCTTTCAGACACACAAATGAACCACAGGCCTACCTTGTTCTTGCTGTTTGCTGGCAGCAGCCGCTTTCTGGCTTGGGGAGTAGAAGGCAGAGAGGACGCTGAGGGAGCTGACCAGTTGGCTCTGAATGGAGCTCATTTTGGAAGGACCAGGTTTCCCTGTTGGTTTCCCTGTTGCTGCTGCTGGGGCTGCTTTCCCCACAGGCTTGGCTGATGTTGCCTTTCCAGGCTCTGCTCTTTTCCCTGTCGTCTTTTTCTGTGCGCTGGGGATCTCCTGCTGGCTGGCTGTTTGTTGAACACCAGAGCTGCTTCCAAGATGTGCCCACTGCTCTCCCAGCAGCCCTGTTAGACGAGTTACAACTTGACCCAATGCTGCAGGCGATGTTGGTGACTCACTGGAGCCTCTACGAGGAGGCTGGGCCTCACCAGTGTCGCGACGTGAGCCTTGGGCTTCACTTGAGCCACGGCGTTGACCTGCTTCACTGGAGCCTCGGCGCAGTGATTGTGTCTCACTGGCATCTTTGTGAGGGGCCTGAGCCTCACTGGAGCTCCTACGTGAACCCTGAGGTTGAGTTTGAACATCACTTGACCCTTGGCGAGTTGGGTGGGTCTGGGCTTCTCCTGATCCACGTCTAGGAGTGTGTGATGCACCAGACACCCTCTGTGGTGCTTTCAGTTCTTTTGAGTCACGTCGAGCTGCAGAAGTTTGAGACTGGGTTTGAATTGATTTAGGCCTAACTTGGACTTCACTAGAGCCTGGAGACACGCTCTGAGTCTCAGCCTGAAGCTGAGATTCAGACTGCTTCTCACCAGACTCCCCAGGAGGCTTCTTTGCTATGGTGTGGTCCTCGAGCTCAGGCACAGATGGTGTTTGATGTTTTACCTGTGTTTCAGAGAGCTGTTGTGGTGACCGAGCCGCAGGCTGACCAGCGCTCTGTTCCTGCACCAGAGGCTGGGTTTTTGTCTGGGGCTGGGCCTGCTGGACTTGACTTTCACTAGATCCCCTACGAGGACGCACAGGCACCACCTGAAGTTGAAGAGGTTGCTCCACTGAGGGTTTCTTGCCTCTCTGTGGTCTTACAGGAGCTGCTGTCTTCACAGCCGTATTCTCAGCTGTTACTACAACAGTGTCAGTGGCTACACTTTCTTTGATTGCTGCGCACACAATTTCTCCTTCTCCTGTTTCTTTCTTCTCTGTAGTCTCAGGGGCAGCCGGTCTTGTTTCAACAACTTCTGTGACTTTTTCTGTTTCTGAGTCATCTTGTCCAGGACTCACTTTAATCTCGCTTTCTTCTGCTTTAGCAACTGAGCTGGCACACTCTTCATCCTTCCTCACAACATCTAAAGTTTGTATGCTTTCTACAGCTGCAGCTACGCTCTCTGTTAAAACTTCAACAACCAAACGTTCACTCTCCCTTTGAATTCTTTCATATGCTACCCTGTCTTCTGTTCTTTCGCTCATTGCTACTTCTTCTCTTTGGCTGCCTGCGTTTTCACTCACTTGACTCTCTGCTTCTGCACCTCTCGCTGGGTTGTTATCGTGACGTCTTTCCGTCTCCGTCTCAGTCTGCTGGTCTGCTCTCTGGGCTACCTCTGTCTCTGTCACTCTGTCCACGGTGTCCACCCTTTCTGTCTCTGTCCCTCTGTCCACACTGCTGGCTCTCGGCCTCTGTGGATGGTCTGTCACCATTTCGCCTTCTGTTTCTGTGACTTGGTTTACCCTTTCTGCCGCTGGTGTCTCGGTCATCTGATCCTGAGTGATGATGCTCTCTGTTAATGTGCCCCGTTCCATGCTGTTGGCTCTGGGCCTTGGTGGACTGACCGCTGTTATCTCTGCCTCTGTCACCTGGTCATGCACATCAGCATTTCTAGTCACTGGTCCTTGATCTATACTTTCAGTCTGTGGTTTGGGTACACACACTTCGATGCAGATTTTATCAGTGTCTGTCCCCTGATCGATGGTACCAGGCGATTCTGTCTCTGTTTCTTGGTTGGCACAGTCTATCCTTTCTGTCACCGTCCCTGTGTCAATGCTCTCTCTTCTTGACTGTTTGTGTGCTTCTGAGGTACAAACCTCCACTCTCATTCCTTCACTCAATTGTAGTATTCTCTCCTCTTTTAGCTTGTTCTCCTCTATTTGTTGTTTTAAAAGGGAATTAGTTCTCTCCAGCTCTTGACTAGCCTGAATAAGGTTAGCTTCCAGTATCATTAGCCTCTCCTGCAGCTTCTGCATACCATCCAGATCCTCAGGTTTTCCTTTTTTTGCTGCAGCCTCTGTTTCTTTTAAAGCCACGGTAAGTGATAATAATTCCTCCCCTGCAATGTCCTGTGCCAGTTTTTGCACTGCCTGCCCCAGTGGACTCTCTGCTTCTTTTTGCTTGTCAGATTTTTCCAACTGCAGTGATTGTCTCTCCAATTCTTGTGCTGATGACACACCAATTTCTCCTTGTGCTGAGCTCTCCACCTCTAATGGTAACACTTTAGTTTTCTCTGTCCCACTTTGTTTCTCCTTGCCTGTTACTTGCTTTGATGGCCCAAGCCTTGAATCTTCTAAACCTCCAGTAGGTTGAGTCTTTAGAACTAACTTGATCTCCCCTGAAGGTCTCTGTTCTTGTGATTGATTATTTGTCCTAGGATCAAAACCTGTTGGTACTGTGGTGGATGATCTGGAAGCCTGGGCCTGGGCTTGGGCTTGTAGCTGAAGAAGCAGCTTCTCCCTCTCCTCCCTCAATGAGCAGATCTGAGCTTTTAGTTCTGGGATGGTTTTGACTTGTTCTTCTAGCTCTCGAACCCGCTTCAGTGCAACAGTAATCTGCTGGTGAAGACCTGCCCGATCTTGGGGGACACAGCGTCTTTCTGTTACATCTGGTGAAGCCCGGAACATGTTTTCCGTTGAGCCGTTTTCTGGTGTTCCCACGATACGGTCTGGACTGCTTGAATCTGAACTTTTACGCTGCTGCAGAGTGATGGGCATGCTTGATGCTCTGAGCAGATTTGGCCGACTCTGAATCCCCACAGTTTTATCTTCAACACCACGAGTCCCTGCGCCTACGTCATCTCTGGGTTTAGTTGAAACATAGCCAGCTCCTTGACTGGTGGTCACCCTGCTGCTCTGGCTGGAAATCACTCCTTCGTTTGCTCGGAAGTCAAAGATCTGTTGAACCTCTGTCACTCGTGATTTAGGCTTGGGACCCAGGGTGGATGTCCCAGACCACGTACTGTCCTTTTCCTTCGGGGGAGGCCTTACTCCATGCCCAGGAAGGCTAAAATTTCTAGGTAGAGTGCTGAATTTAGGCGGGCCCTTTACCCTGCGCTGAATGTGGACCCTTTTGATTGTGTTGCCTTTTTCAATATCATCAACATACTTGAGGAAATCAAGATCCAGGTGGAAGCCATAGGGAGTCTCCACTGAGTAGGGCAGCTGCTTCCTCTGAACACCACCCTCACTGGCCTTGGACTGAAAGCCATTGGCTGTAAAGAATTAACACGAAATGATTCATTAAATAAGTCATTAGCTGACGCTGATTTTCATACTGCAGCTACTAGTAATAGTAATAGTAGCTGATATTAAAGAACTAAAAATGTCCAATTAATTCACAATAAGAATATGAACCAAATCACACATCATCAGCGTTATTAATTCTTTTCGCCCCCTTGTGCAAGCAGGCCGTACTGTGCTGAACACACAGTGCTTCATTATGTAAAACCTGATCACTTACTGGGAAGTAATTATCATGCAGTGATTGCGCCAAAACAAACTAATCAGCATGTAAAATGCTGCTCATGCTGTGTCAACTTGTGAATGCAGTATAAGACAGGGAGTGGTTATCACCTGAAGGAAACAAGTCCTTAGCTGTTTTTGGTCAAACAAAAGGAGCAGCAACCCAAAGAATTCACCTTTTATGTCAGGAACTAGATTATATATTGAAAAAAAACCCTGAGTCGGACTGCACTTCTCACAGTAGTAAAAAAAAAAAGAAAGAAGCTGCTGCTGCACGTGTTCGAAGCAAAGGGGTTGTTTGTTTAAATACAGGCTTGGCGGCACTCACCACTTTTCTTGTCCATCATGGGAGGCAGAGTCCTCAGTCATCTATTTGTGTTTGCTACAGTTGGAGCTAGCAGCCTGGAAAAACAGAAATGAGAGAGCACTGTGAGAAACTGAAATACTGCCCGCCATTATCATGTGATTAGAGGAAAATTCTACAAGAGTAAAATTTAGAGGCATTTACATCATGCCCGTATATTTTTTAACATCGGGAAAATCCTTTTGTGCATTTCAGTGGTCACTACACTGGACAGCTATTCAAAAGCTGTTCTCTTATATATGCATGTGTTTTGTTGTTATAGTTGCCAACACAGTGGAAGCGTGTGCATCATCCCGTACATTGCTACCCATTGGCCAGTCATGGGAAGTTGTTTTTATTTGTTGTTTGAATGTAATTAACAGGATCAGGGTTAGTCAATACTAGCAGTAGTGATCTGAAGATGCGATATCATTTTCTGTTATCGTTTTTTTACATACATATTTCTCTGGTTCAAAAGTCAAATGCATGGCGTCCAGCTGAGTGGACATTTTTGTAACTCTATGAAAAATAGATCCATACGGGCGCCTGGGTGGCTCAGGGGGTGGAGCAGGCGACCACATTCATATGCCGTTTTGCAATGTGGGCGGCGCGAGTTCGATTCCTGGCTTGTTGCCAATTTGCTCCGAGTCTTTCCCCATTTCCTGTCTGAATACTGTCGATAAAAGCTGCTGTGGCCAAAAATGAAAAAAAAAATAGATCCATAAAAAAATCAATTGCATTGTTTTTTGGGGGGGTTTTAATGCCTAATGAGGAATAAAAACACTCAGGAAAAAAAATCTTGACTGAGGTTCTCATAATTCATGTATGATAGGGTTAAATCAAACAAAACAAAACAAAAAGTAATCTCTGTGGATAGAGGTCCAGAAAATGCTTCACAGTGAAGTCACTGGTTTCCAAGATTCCTGTAATATGATTCAGGGATTCAGCGAAGCAACCAAAATGAGACAAAATGATTTCTCAGAGACACAATTTTGGTTGGCATAACGTTTTCTTGGCTGCCAGGAAACTAGGAGAGACCTGTTAACCAACACTGAACAGTATTACTGATAAATGCACAGGATGATGAAAAGTTGACTGATACATGAAAGAGAAAACAACAACAACAACATCAAAAAGAAAACCCATATGGTTTGTAAAATGGAAAAATTCCTTAATTCCTACAGTACTGTGCCTCATTTCATGATACTTTGCTAGGAAAATGGGAAATAGGTACAGCCACTTATTGAAACATTGCATGTTTAACAAGAAATATGCAATCAAATTTGTACAGTCTTGGGTATTAGATCACAAAAAATTAATAGCATAGTGAAGTTAATTGCAGTGCCGCTGTGTCCATAAGCTTAAGCTGCCTTTTCAACATTTAGGTCATCACAACTGTGGACAGGCCCACAAATGTGGCCAATTTGCAACATTTGTTCCACGTGGAGAAGCCAAGAAACCTGAGAACACCTTTTTTTTTTTTTTTTTTTTTTGCAATTAGTCTATTGCAGAATCGACCTAAATGAGAATAAAAACAATTCAGAATGGGGAGTCAAAACTTTTAAGGGCTTAAAGCTTCCTAATAAAATATCCAATACTTACAGTAAAAACGCAGGTAATTAATTTGCTCAACTTTGAGTGAGTTGAGCAGTTCAAATCCATATTAAATGAACACTTAAGCCCTTCCAGCCAAATATCAGCTCTAAGGCTATTTAGCAAATAGGCACACATTATTCACCCAATTTCCATGCAAATTTGCGGCACTGTAGAGAATACCTGCTATGCAGGAGACATATAGCACATAAGTGCCTGAGGCTGTGGTTTAATAAGCACTGGAGTTCAAACATCAACATGTGAGGTAGCTTGAGAGGCTCAAATTAGCGTTTTCATTATTTTTAAGAGGTTCACAACATTATATGTAGTATATGTATTAGAGCGGATGCTACAGATGAGTGTTTTATACCTCTCACTAATGCGCTGTATTGTATAATACTCCTGGCCATGGCTTTCATGTTACTGCAGATGTGTAACTGATTCAATGGATACAGTTACAACAGTGCAACACTATGTTATTTTTCTTGTTCTGCTGTGTTTAGACTCAAAGAAGATAATAATCTAGTGGGAATATGGAAATGCTGTCATTTAAGAGGTCGTTTTCCCATTTGTGATGGCTTTAATGTGTGGATGAGAACCCATGATATTGAAAAAGAAAACACACACACACACTCCCAGTACAACCAGTACTGAATAACCAGTTGGCATTTTTTGCTGGAGCAAATCAAATTATTTGTTTCTTTTTCTTTTTTTGAACTTATCACATTTTCAAATAACCTTGTACCAAATTAAATGTTGGTACCACCAAGTGCTAAGATTATTTTGAAGTAAGTGCATGGCCTTTGCTATGGGAAAAAGCTGTGTGTTATGCAGTTCTGTGTGGGGACATACTGCAAGGCAAGCATTACACGAGATGGCAATATAATCAATCAAAATGACAGCCAGTCCACCCAGGGACCTGAACAGGAACCGTGACAAGCTCTATTTGGCCTCCTGTCCCCTCTTCGCAGACTGAGCCTTAATAATGAAAAGAATGGGTGACCTAGAGCAAAGTTGTTGTCTCAGTTACAGATGAACAGATAAACACACGCGCGCAAACAGAAACACTGATCATCTGACTGACAGTCGCTGCGCACGATCTGACAGGGTGATGGCTACCATGGCAACCATTACAAATCCACTATGTCCCAGGAGTGAGAAAACAGCATAAGCATTCCCGACTCCTCGTGATGCTTAACGCGGCTACGATCACCTCGCTGTCCATAAGGCTTAATTAGCTGATTTGGGAGCAAAAGAATGATGCTCGTAATTGCTGAGTGAAGTACAGGCACACCCCAGTGGCAATTATACACAGTGGGCAGGCAACAAAACCCGCCTTAATTAGATCATTACAGGGAGACGGAGGTAGAGTGGAAGAAAATGAAGGAGGGAGAGCTAGGATGAAGTGTACGAGGACAAAGAAGAAAAATAAAAGCTTCAAAATGTCAGACAGGTTTGACAAGATGGGATGAGGAGAGGGCAGATGTGGGGAAAAAAAGACTTGAAAGAACTGCAACAGTTTTCCCTAATGAGACAGAGTCTGCCTGACCTTCCCTACAGTAGAGTTGAGAGGATTTTTAAAGTTTCCTCTTTTGATTAAAGTCATTCCTAATGTGTGAGGTTAATGCAGGTCTCAGAGCAACAGAAGAATTGTGTTGCATTAAGCAGCGCACTAAGGATGATTACCGTAAATGTTAAGCCATAATAACCTATCTATAGTGTTTAATGCATAAGTTTATAAATTGCAGACACTGCTATTTCAGCATAACTAGACAATTATCCAGGTTAGACTAGTAATTAAATATAAGACCGCCCCCCGGTGACACTGATGATGCACAATACACACTGGATTACAGTCACAATGAGTATGAGCCGAAAGCTCCAAAAGGCTATGCTAATCTGAATTGAAAGTATTTGCTAGAGGCTACACAAAGCTAAAAGGAGGCCACGGGTATGAGTGTTCAAAACTGTTTGTGTGTGTCAGCACCGATTTAGTCACTCTCTTTGTCGGTGTTTATTTATGTGTGTGCGCTAGCACTCCTTTCAGCGTGCAGGTTCACATGTGTGTCTGGTTGAGTCACTGTGTTTGAATACTCCATGTCTCTCACATGGGCGCAACCCCTTAAAGGACGCGCTGCAATCTCTCAACACCAATCCAATAAGCGTGACAGCTGGCCGAGAGGCAGCGACGCCAGTAATACAAAGAGTAATGGCAGCACAGTAAATAAGCCCGTACTGACAGCTGGGGGTTTTCATATGTCATCAGTATGGAAACCCCCAGTCACACTGAGATAGTTGTTTTTTTGTGTTTTTTGTTTTTTTGCACAGGCCCAGGAGAGCAACCAAATGCTTACAAATGCAAAATTGTAAAATATACAAAAAAGAAAGAAAGAAAAAACACCAAAGTTTATTTAGCGATATCAAAGTTTTCACAACTACTTCATGTGGTACACGTATTTGATATACGTGTACGCTGACTGCCGTCCTTGTCAAATTATGCACACAGCACTGACTCAGGGATTCACACGTGCACATCAGGCAAACACATACAATTACTGGTGACTTAACCTACCAAGAAGCATTAATTGAATGTCACGGGTCATTACACTGGAGTGCCTGCGTACTGGAGATTGAATTAGTCGGATACACTGACACACAGCAGGACTGGATAGAAGACAGAACAGCAGGAAATGAGATTGGAGGGAGTGAGCAGGAGGCAAGAGGTGGGCGGATGGGAGAGAGAGAAAGGGGGTGAGAGGGTGAAAAAGAGGCAGAGGATGGGAGTGGCAGCTGTGCTCGTATCTCATACAGGCAGAGCGGCTTTACTCTTATGTTTCCCGCTCTTCCAGCTCTCCCAGCGTCCCTTCTCTCATTTTCTGTCTCAAACTCTATCTCATTAAAAAAAAGAAGAAAAAAAACTCACCCATGAATTCATTACAATCTCTCATATACTCTGAAGCGTTGTGCACTGACTGCAGCTGCCGCTTCAAACACAAGTGTTCATCAGCTGTGAGAAAGTGGCAATAAAGAAACTGCAAGCGGCAGCAGATGGAAGAATAACGGGCAGGCTGAGCAACAGTAACACAGGTCCCAAGGTCTTATCACAGCCCTGGCATGCATGGGACCAGCTATCTCTGTTTACCCTTGTACTACCCTGAGAATGCAAGCAGGACTGTCCAGCTTAATATGCCAACTCTCAGCCTGAGATGGAAACAAATTTGAGCAAGAGCACATGTGCAGACAAACACGGGGACGGAGATAAAGACGTGCATATACAAACTTCTTCTGTTAAAAGCTTACTGCGGCACAAAGCTGCCAGAGTGCAATTTCAACAAGTATATAGCCAGAGGAAGGAACCCATGGGGGGAACACCCAGAGATGAATTTGCAACCCTATTTGGATGTTTAAAAGTGCCATATTATCATTCAAGGCTACTGGAAATGATTTTGCCAGTTAAAGTAAAAACGTAGCTGTGGTTTTTAATTTCAGCCACAAATGCATTTGGCCTGGTTTTGTTCTCCTAACAAGATAAACAAACTGAAGCAGATAAGATTTAAAAGGATCCAACGTTGGAATTAGAACGTTTTATTTGAATTTCACAAATATATCAAAAACTTCCCGTGTGCCTGTCTGTTCTTCATCAATACTGGCAACCGTTCATATGTCTGTGTGTTCCACTAATGTCACTATTACAATACACAGAAAGCATGAGAACTGTAATTAGAACTGAGTAAAGCTGACTTTACCATCGGGCTGCTGAAAAGGATAGCAAATAATCATTAAAAGAGAATCAGGCTCTGATTAGAGAGGATTTATAGCGAGTTATACACTGAAGCACCGTTTACGCTTCAGTGTATAACTCAGTTAAAAATGTGTTTTGCTTAAAAGCCGCATTTACTAGCACGCGTATGCATATCAGCATGTATGCTTTTATTCTTATCACTTATCACTCACGGAGTCATATCACATGAATACTAATCAAATATTAAATGTTTGTGAGCTTTATTATTTAGTGTGGAAAGAGAGCTGCCCTGTACATGACCAGTTAGTTTTTCTAGTTATAATATGAGTTTAAAGAAGTTGTATACACAGAAAATAAGGTTTATATATTCTTTGGTTTTCCCTCTTGTAATAAAGGGGTTTCTAGAAAAAACATACATGTCACTTTAACTACTCTGGTCTGACCAGCAGCTTATCATAGCTAATTTGACTTCAGTTAGTTCGTTTCAGTTATTTCACTGACACTCTGTTTCCTTTCTGTTAGAGAGCCAGTGTGCGTCTTGCTGTTATGAAAGCTGTCATCAGGTATGTTGCTTTTTTTTCCCAGGATGTTTCATTAAATCTGATGTTACCCATTTTGTGCTCGTCTGTGTCACATCACAGATACATCCCCTATGTGAGCGAAGGACGCAGCTGATGGTGCAATTAGTTCAATCTGGTAAGTTGCAGGTGTGGATAACACATTTGCATAATGACACACTACACAACGAAGATGCTACTGTGCAACAAAGGGAGAAAATTGACAAATTTCACTGACAAGTCAACTGGGAACTGGAAAGTTTAGGCTTTCCGAAGCAGATCAAAGGATACAGTTAGCGTCCAGATTATAAAGAGTGAATCGGGAGACGTTTATCTGATATTGCAGAGCTTAGTCTGTCTGTGCTCTGCAGGAACAGATCAATCTTTCTGCTCTACAAGAGCTATTTGAGTACAGTCTGGGCCATCCCACTACATCTTTGTCTTTAATTTACTTCACTCCGGGCTTTTGGGTCCATTCTAGTTCATCTCCAGTCCTAATCCTGTGTGATCTAGTCAAGTTCAGTTTAACAGTGTCTGCATTCAGCGGGGACCAAATTGTTCCCCTTGTGCCAAACAACATCTGGCTTTCAACTCCAGAGAGAAAATGAGAGGGAGTTTCTGTCTATGGCCTTCATTAAACAGTGGCAAAATTTTCCCAAAGGGCTGCAGTGAGCAAGCTATTATAGGTCAGTTAAAAGTGCTTTTTTTTCCTGTGGAAGAACTGCAAATTCAGGATATGGGCTTTATTGGGCAGTTTAATAAGAATCCATCTTTGAATGGAGCATGAATTTTAATGTATCTGTAATAAGCAGATGTCTGTACAATAGTGAGTACAATAGTTACCTCCAGTTGTTGGCTGGTTATCAGCAAAGTCCACGCAACGTCTCTGTTATCAGTTATTCACAGAATAATAACAATAATAATAAAAGCATCCTTTCTAATCAATAGAAATTGGTTTTTATACAAAAAAGACCAAAAGGCACAAAGCAATGTTTTTTATGTCGCTTTTTTTTGTACAGTTTTTAGGGCTCCACATAAATTTGTTCAGAAAGCATCAAATACTGCAGACTCCAAGTATTATCATTTACAAAGATGGGTCAGGATGTATTTGATCCATACTGAATGAGACCTCCAACTGATCTTTCTGTCCAGTTTGCCAGATGTTACTGCCTTGCTGCTTTGTAACATGTAAGGAAACTAAAAATAAATTGTCTTAGTCTTAATATACCTGATCATCTGGTTTCCTGAAAAACATGCAAATTGCATAATTTACATTCTAATAAAAATAATCTGAGGAAAAACAGTTTGTTTTTACTGGTGCAATTATTATGCACAGATTGAGTAAGTGGAATGTTTTAATCTCCTGGACACAGGACCACTCACATGCAGCCCTTTCTAAATGTAATAAATGTATTTCAGATACTGTAGCCAATGGATACTGTAGTCCATGGATACTGTAGTCCATGATGCAATATGTCCTTCTTAAGTACAACTGCGCTTTAACCATTTGTAATAAATAGTATCAAGGCCCAGAAACAAAGTTCCATTTTTGCTCAGTCTTACGACAAACGTACTTGTTTTCAAATACAGAACGAGTTAGGGGCTTATGGAGTGTTTTATCTGTACGTGGACATGACCTTACTGCAACCACCCCTGCTCCCGCTTCTGCGTTGTCTGTCAAAGGACAGATAACGCTTACACCACGCCTTCAATGCAACCGCTCTTTATCTCTTCTATCTCCATATCTGTTCTGTCTCTTATTTTATGAGCTTTGTATGCTTCCATATACATACTGACGGCAGCTTCTCCTTTAACACAGCTCTCCTCACGTCTTGTAGTGGTATTCCAAAGCGAGGAACAGCTGCAGGCTTTCATTAGCGATAAAGGAGGTGCCGTACCATCTATTATTCATTCTAGTTGGAGATACGTTAGAATTATGGTTACTTTCGCTCGTGGATGTTAATGATGGTGGTGAAGCTAATTAGCATTTGGGCCAGCTGACTATTGCTAATGTCAACAGTTGCTGAACAGGACAAAAAGGCAGAAAAAGAGAGCTATGCAGAAAATGGAATCTCAATGGGACTCTCAATGGGACTACCTGTATGAATAAAGGTTAAATAAAAAATAAATACATTTTTAAAAAGGTGTGCCGTATATTGCCATAGAAGAGATCACTTGCAATGGTGTCATGTCACATTACATCCTCTTCCCCTCCCTTTGACAGGTAAAAGGTAAACTCTCTCTCTCTCACACACACGCACACACACACACACACACACACACACACACACACACACACACACACACACACACACACACACACAC
>JAVDPK010001628.1:1722975-1735460 GCA_034780415.1 Cichlasoma orientale | reverse complement strand
GTGTGTGTGTGTGTGTGTGTGTGTGTGTGTGTGTGTGTGTGTGTGTGTGTGTGTGTGTGTGTGTGTGTGTGTGAATTCTGTTTTTCTCCAAGAACTCACTCACCTGTGAAATGCATCTCAAGACATTTTTAGTTGTTCTTCTTACCCGTCCAGTTGGCTGTATTAAGATGCTTGCCACTGGTCACAGTTTTAAGCCGCCTGTAGATACTGGAATAATTATGGAATGTATCACAACTAATGGTTATTTGTATACTAAGTCACATTTAAAACTGCAAAAATGTCATATGATCTAATACATTTCCATATATTCCAATCATATATCCTTCCATATAACCGTCCACTGCATAGCTGTGGTTTGCCCATCATCCATGCTGTCAGCAAGCGCAGTACGAGCCACTGCAATTCAGTTAGCAAGCTCACGTGGAGCAAACTTGTGCATGCAGAGTACACACACTGCTGATAAGTGACGTCTAAACTCTAGCCGCATCACTTAGTGTAAGCGTACATGAAGTGCAGCACAGTGAAGGCTAAGTGACTGCAATGACCTTCCATTTGAGGAAAACATATAATCAGAACCTTCAGGTGGCTGATGGGGAGGGACTGAGACCCATGACATGCTGTAAAGGTTCAGGGTAGGCTTTAAAT
Source organism: Cichlasoma orientale (assembly GCA_034780415.1). Classification (NCBI taxonomy): domain Eukaryota; kingdom Metazoa; phylum Chordata; class Actinopteri; order Cichliformes; family Cichlidae; genus Cichlasoma; species Cichlasoma orientale. The sequence continues at coordinate 1,734,815 of JAVDPK010001628.1, read as the reverse complement.
AAACTTGTTTGTATGATGTGCAGCCAAAGGTAAAATAAACTGTTTTTATGCACAAATCAAAGGAAAACTTAGTTGAAATAAGCCTCGTGTGGGGTGAAGCGAGATGAACTGTGCAAATGCAGATAATGTACACTTTCAGGCCCCTTCTGCATACCTGGCCAATTACAGTGTAATGTGGTGGCATCAATAATTGTAAAGTGAGCAGTAAAGCAGCACTGCACAGACAGCTTCAATAGAGCACTGTACTGCAAATTATGCAATGCAATCAAAGGGCAATTCATGTTTCAGTGAGTAGAGTGTGTCACGTGAGCACAGCAGCTGAACTTCAACGGCTAGAAAGGTTTGCTCTATTTCACAGTCCCTGCTGTGCACACCAAAAACACGATCCTCCTAAGAACTTCACAATGCATCCGCATTCAAGATTTCTACACGAAGATATCTTATATGAAAATATTCTGAACAACAAATGCTTATCTCCGGATTCGAACACACATGAACAAAAAGGCATGCACACACAAAACTTTGGCTTTTCACAGGGAGTGGTCATTTCTCACAACACTCGAACAAGAAGTTCCTGCCTCCAGCATCCAGCCAATTACAACACAGTATTTGGAGATGAAATTTCCATTAAGGAAGTCCCATGTTCCCTTCAGCACTCTTGACTTCTCTTACGACAGACTCTGTTTTTTCCTGCCTGCCAATGCCAGGAACCCATTAAGAAGCAGTGGTGGGGATACTTGGAGGGGAAACAATGCAAGGATGGACCAAGCCATTGTTGGTCAGCGTTGCTCCTTGAGAAATATCCAGCTGGCTTACTACCTGAAAATCTGTCTGTATGCCTTTTTGGTAACTACATCATCACCTTTAACCTTTAGGGTTCATTCTTGCCATCACCACGTCTGAGGTGGTAGATCTAAAATGCTAGTGCATATCGTAAAGAATCACTTTAAGCATTTACTTACGTTATCATCACATTGTAAGGTAATTTGGGAGTGTTTAGAAAGCTCTTATTGGTGCCAATAGTGTCCTAATGACTTTAAAACTTCTGTTTCCTTTCTGATAACATTAGCAACCTTATCCCCGGGCTTGCTCACAGTCCAGCAAGTACAATGTAATTAAATAGATGGGTAAGTCTTTAGCAGGTGGTGGGTGGAGGAACTTGCTTTGGAAAGCAGCAGCACTGTGAAATGTTTTGAATGTGTCGTCTTGGTCGAAAATGGAAGCCATGGCCCGTGTCCCCCGCCCAACCCGAAACCAAAGAGCAAGAACAAGCTTCGCTGTATTGTTCCTCTGATCGCCACAATCACACTCAGCAATGAACTGCAGCCCACCTCAGTGACCCCTGTCCGGCTAAACTCACCCACTCAGGCATCCACCATGGAAACTCCAGAAAAACACACGCACCATTGTGAAGCTCAGTGACAATGTTTGCATAACCCATTGTTCTTCCAAGACTGGACCATTGCTGTCTCTAAAATAATATATTACAAAAAAAAAAAAGAAAAAAGATTGTCTAGGAATAGTATTATTAAAATTTTAACAGCAGTTTGAAACCCTTTCAGATCTCAGTTTGAAAGTGACATTGTCGTGGCAAAGATGTAAAGGAAGAAGCAGAGAAACAGTTCAAACAAGGAAAGTTAAAAGCTGGCTCTTTAACACAGCTACTGTCACAGCATGCATAGGAAGAGGTGGTTAGGTGTGACTGGCAGCGCAAAAGAAAACAAAGCATAAACGTTAGATGTTTGATGAATCGAATCCCCAGCTTTCTGCAATGCACTGAATCTGTTGCAGATTGCCTTAATCACCAAAAGAGGCTCTTCTCTATTGCGTTAAAGATTTAATTATTATAATAATTAGAAATATACTATATTTGCCAAAAGGTTCTTCACTTGTCTGCCTTCACACACAGATGAACTTGAGTGACATCCCATTCTTAAGCCATAGGGCAGCCATTCCCAAAGTCAAGAGTGCTGCGGCCCACTTAAAAACCAGAAAATCCCATGGGGCCCACCCAATCATAAATCTTTACTTTAATCAGAATACAAGAGAAAGTGATGTATTTCCTTGAAAACTTTATTTTTAAAAAACATAAAAACACAGGCTGCTGCCTATAAATTGCTAATGCTGCCCAGTCATATGTAAAGTGCTAATGCCAAACCGCTTGTCGGCCCACCCTTTACAGCTATAATAGCTTTAACTCTTCTGGGAAGGCTTTCCACAAGGTTTAGGAGTGTGTTTATGGGAATTTTTGACCATTTTTCCTGAAGCGAGTTTGTGAGGTCAGACACTGATGCTGGACAAGAAGGCCTGGCTCACAGTCTCCGCTCTAATTCATCCCAAAGGTGTCCTTTCAGCTTGAGGTCAGGACTCTGTGCAGGCCAGTCAAGTTCTTCCACACCAAACTCGTTCATCCATGTCTTTATGGACCTGCTTTGTGCACTCGTGCGCAGTCATGTTGGAACAGGAAGGGGCCATCCCCAAACTGTTCCCACAAAGTTGGGAGATTGTCCAAAATGTCTCGGTACGCTGAAGCATTAAGAGTTCCACAAAACTTTACACTTGGCACATTGCAGTCAGACGAGTACCGCTCTCCTCGCAACTGCCAAATGCAGACTCGTCTATTGAATTGCCAGATGGAGAAGCGCGATTCATCACTCCAGAGAACACATCTCCACAGCTCTAGAGTCCAGTGGTGGTATGCTTTGCACCACTGCATCCAACACTTTGTATTGTACTTGGTGATATACATGTAAGGTTTGGATACAGCTGCTCGGCCATGGAAACTCATTCCATGAAGCTCTCTACACACACGTTCTTGAGCTAATCTGAAGGCCACATGAAGTTTGGAGGTCTGTAGTAACTGACTGTAAAAAGTTGATGGCCTCGGCGCATCTCAGCATCCGCCGACCCCTCTCTGTGATTTTATGTGACCTACTGTGACTTGCTGTCCCCAATCACTTCCACTTTGTTATAATACCACTAACAGTTGACTGTGGAATATTTAGTTGCAAGTAAATTTCATGGCTGGACTTGTTGCACAGGTGGCGTCCTATCACGGTACTACAATGGAATTCACTGGGTTCTTGAGAGCGACTCATTCTTTCACAAATGCTCGTAGAAGCAGTCTGCATGCCTCGCTGCTTGGGTTTATACACCAGTGGCCATGGAAGTGATTGGAACACCTGAATTCAATGATTTGGAATTAATGAGTGAATACTTTTGGCAATTATGCGTATTGGGTTTTAATCACAACTAATCTGTATCCGTACAATATCCTAATAAAGCATAAAACAGCTAACAGTGGATTTATTTAGAGATGTGATACTCTGTGATGGAGTGATGGTGACCCGTGAGTCATGTCTGTAATCAGATGTTGATATGAATAACACTGATCTGAATGACTTCAATTAGTTTGCCAAAAGGCCCGCACTGATAGAGCAAATCATTTCAGTCTGTAGTTAGACTGTACTGCCCACAGATCTAGACCAGCTAACATTCCTTTAAACACAAAACGTGCTTTCAGGGCAAAGAAAGAAATCTGCCTACCCTGGCACTGACTTCAGGACTGGCTTGTGTCCAAAAATGGGCTGGATCCACCTCAGCCACAAGAAACTCATGAACCGTCTGAGGCCAAAGTGCTGATTTCTACAAACGTCTCCATTTTCAAAGTTGATAAAGATGTGCATTTTTCATGGAATTGTGCTTTTCTATTTTATTTTTTTTTAATCTTTGATGTTTTTTTCCCTTCTTTTATCTTTTTTTTTATGGACAAGTCTGAATTTTAAATACATTTGTTCTTAATCTGCTCACAGCAGTGTTTCAGATGAACCCTGTTCCTAAGAGGGCTGGAGTGCAAACGCATCAAAACTTTTGCAAAGAGTTATTGTTTTTTAAATTGTGCAGTCTGTGCACAGCTGTGGTTTGCAGATCAGAAGTGCTGAGGGTACAAAGTGTGCACACACCTCTGGCCCACTGTGAACTTTACCTTCTGCTGACTCTGATAGCAGGGAATACACCTCCAGCGTCAGGGTATCAACGTGCTGCGAGAAAGAGCTCAGAAAGCGTGGCACAGCTGAGGAATAGTATGTCAACAGAGAATGAGATTAGTAGTACTGTCCCTGGGCATTCGCTCAGCTGGTGTGTGTGTGTGTGTGTGTGTTCTGATTTCTGGTGCTCTTGTACTGTATATGTGTGCGTTCTCGGCAAGGGGCTTTTGGCTTCTTTGACTGTTTAGGAGTTCCTCTCCTTCCCACAGCAGTGCTAAGAAGCCCTAAAGCTCCGAAACCCACAACTCTGCCACTTGTTTGATAAAAGCACATCTTTTAAAAAAACAAAAAAAAAAAAAAAACTTTGAATACTGTGGAGATAAAAACTTAAAAAAAAAAATCAACTTTGTGTCCCTCTGCATGGCTCAACCTCAAACAAGGAAGTGTATTTGACAGCTCACACACACATTCACAGATTTTTTTTTTCCTGGCTCTGTTTTGTCTTTGCATTGGATTGTTTGCTACAGCGTGAAACTAGACACCTTTATCCCTTTAAGCAATCAACTTAGCGCACACATTTGTACACAAACATGCTCACGCTGTGTGGGCCAACAAAGGCATTTATGGGTTCAGTGAAGTCTGAGGAAAAGTCACTGGATGTGAAAGTCTGGAGAATATAAACCACATGGGAGCGCCGGGCGCTCAGCCAGTTGAGACAGAGCACAGACTGGCATCTACTGGCACCGGCTAACTTCACGCACACTCCCACCATGCACGTTACTGCCCATCACAGCTCCACGCATGCTGCTCTAAACACGCCAGACGCGCACACATCACTGCGATGATGGTGCGAGGGACTCGTGCCGTGTGCCATGTGGAGTGTTTTGAGCCGCTTCTTTGCTGAAAGCTATCTTCAGAAGAATAAACCGGAACAATAATCATCACGACCATCACGTACACAGAACCAGAAAACACGACAGAACTGCAGAGGAAAGAAAAGCGTAGCACGATTTGGTTCCCAGTTCTCTGTTTTTGCTCTGCATAAGAGCAGCCATGCTAAGATGCTCACTGAAGTGGCTACAGATTCTGGGTGGGCCCAGGGTGTGTGTGTGTGTGTGTCAGATTTAGTGCTTCAATAGACTTTCCATCAGATTAAGCTGCTGAACCTTTCCTTTACAGTTCTACCTAAGGCTTGGTCCCTAATGGGTCCGGTTTCCACTGCAAGACCAAACTTGGCTAGTTTAACCCTCGAGCTGTTCAGTTCACCCCATACAATGTACAACCCCAATTCCAAAAAGAAAAGAAAAAAACCGAACACAATGATTTGCAAATCTTATTTACAACACAGAAAGCATCTCAAATGTTTAAATTTTCAAACACGTTTCATGAAAAATATTTGCTTGTTTGGAGTTTGATGGCAGCAACATGTCTCAAAAAGTTGGGATGGTGGCAAGAAAAGGCTGGAAAAGTAAGCGGTACTGAAAAAGAAACAGCTGAAGGAACATTTTACAAGTAATTATGTTCATTGGCAGCAAGTCAGTAACATGATTGGCTGTAAAAAGAGGCTGAATTCATCAAAAATATAGAGGGCTTCACCAGCGTGCAAAAACTCTACAAATTATGGAACAATTTCGGCATAATGTTCCTCAACTCTGAATATCTCATCATCTACAGTACATAAGATCATCAATCTCTGCGCAAAGGACAAGGCCAAAAATCAATTTTACATGCCTGTGATCTTCAGGCCCTCGGGCGGCACTGCATTAAAAACAGGCATGATTCTGTCATAGAAATCACTGCATCGGCTCAGGAACACTTCTACAAATGACTGCCTGTGAACACCGTGCCATCCACAAATGCGGGTTAAAGCTCAAAGAGGAAAACATATGTGAACATGATCCAGAAACACCGCCGTCTTCTCTGAGCCAAAGCTCATTTAAAATAGACCGAGGAAAGATGGAAAACTGTTCTGAGGTCAGATTTCTTTTTGGAAAACATGGAGGCCGTGCCCTCTGGAATAAACAGGACAGAGACCATCCAGTGTTCAGGTCAGTGCATCTCTGATGGTATGGGGATGCATTAGTTCCTGTGGAATTGGTACCTTGCATATCTGGAAAGGCACCATCAATGCTGAAGAGTATTTACAGGTTTTAGAGCAACAGATGCTCCCATCCAGACAAAGCTTTCTCAGCACTTTGTCTGAGTGCTGAACTGGCCTGCCTGCAGTCCAGACCTTTCACCAACTGAAAATATCAGCATCATGTAACAAAAAATAGAATCCTAGAATCCTCTATCAGAAAAGAATGGGACAACATTCCTCTCTCAAAGGTCCAGCAGCTGCTCGCTTCAGTTCCCAGATTTTTACAGCCTTGTTAAAAGAAGAGGGGCTGCTACACAGCGGTGAACACGGTCCTGTCGCAACTTGAGTGCTACACGTTGCTGCCATCAAATTCAAAATGAGACAATATTTTTCTTAAAATGGTGCATTTTCTCAGTTTAAATGTTTGATATGTTTTCTATGTTCTATTGTGAATAAAATACGGCTCTATGAGATTTGCAAATCACTGCATTCTGTTTTCATCCACAGTTTACACAGCGTCACATCAGCCTCATGGGGAAAACACTGATCATCACTGTGACTGTGATCATCAACGTCAGCAGGATCCTTGCTCTGGGTACCATGAATGTTTGTCCAAGATTTCATGGAAATCCAACAAATAGTTGTTGATGATGGTCTAGACCAACCAACAAACAGCCACTCCCAATCAAAGAACCACACTATGTGCTATTAGTGTTTTGTTGTCACTGAACAGTCTCTTAGCTAACTTGAAAACATTACAAACTCCTCGGAGTGTTGAGGAAGTTCTATTAGACTTGAGCTGACAAAACTATTTCTAGTTGTACCAGAAAGCCTTAAAAATGAATGAAGACTGAGCTTAAAAAGGCCGTTCTGCTCGCTTTCATTTCCTGAAAAGTTGGCATTTCACAGATGCACGGTTCCGTCAGACAGTGTCGATTTGCAAATCACACATCAAGGCATCGTTACAACGAATGACTCTTACAGCCACCAGCCTCTGAGCTGGTATGACTCACCTCTCTGCACCTCCAAGGAAATCACACTGACACACACACACACACACAAACATAAACACGGAACACACACAGACCGAATGCAGGTCAGTTGTATCTCTGAGGACCATGTGTGTTATGTGTGAACAACAGCGTGCCCTTTCACCTGAGCGGCAGAGTAGAAATCCAAAAGTCAGTAAATGCAGCATGCAACACACACACACACACACACACACACACACACACACACATATATATATACAAAGTGGTACCCTGTGAAAATGCCCCATGTAATGGGAACTTTTTGCCTTTTTAGTGTTGTGTAGCTGCGGTTAGCCATCCAACCATGGCCAATGGTCTGTGGCAGGCAAGGAGAGCAGTGACCAAGACTTTGAATACAAGCAGACCATAAGAGAGCAGAGAGAGGGAGAGGACCGAGGAGGGGAAAGCAAAGAGAGGCACAGTGAAAGCAGAGGCAACCAAGCAGAAGTTGCATATATGATCACTCTGAACAACAACCATCCAACCATTTCTACTCCTTCTCACCAGCTCCTGACTGGATACTTTACTACTGCATGCCAGCATTGTAACCGGGACCTGAGACAAGAAGCAAGAGAGGGCAATAATGATAAACAAAGAGATATAATTTCTTAGCATGTTTGCTCTTAATGCACAAATACGTGCACGCATGCCCGCATTACAGCATCGGATTACAAAACAGATGCTATCCAAAAGCTCAGGGCAAAAAAAAAGAAAAAAAGTGAGAAAAAAATAGAGTGAGAAAGATGATAAAAGCTGGGGTCTCCACGGCATGGCCAGAATAAATAGAATCACTTGATTAAACAGAAGATGGCAAAAATGTTCTTGAGTTGAAAAGCACAGAATCTGGAGGACCAGGATACATGTGAGAAGAGCAAAAAATAAAAAGTGGAAAGGAGATGAATGTATGTGTAAAACCTATAATGGACAGAAGATAATAATAAAAAAGCACAGAGAATTAGTGAAAGACATTCAAATGGAGAGAAACTATCTTTCCCTTACCTCAGCAGCTGCTTGTGATATCCTTTGTGACAAAAAAAATGTAGTAGTGGGGAACAAAAGTCAGTTTGAGAAGAACTGCAAAAGAGCCCCACTTTCTAGGTCTTTGCAGGGTGGTGTAAATTTATATAGCCAAAAAGTCCTGAGTCCACTAGGAAGGTGCTCTGTCTACCTATGTGGGTTTGTGTAAATATATACCCTAGATGGTGATGAATAATGGTGAGTGAAAGGAGAGTACTACGCTAGAAGGCAGACAGACTGGCTGAAACAGGAGAGCAGTGAGAGTACAGAGCAGACTGAGTAGGATGGAAGTTATTGCCTCCCAACATCAGAGCGGCTGGGCTGGATACACCCACCTCCTCAGCATACATCAAACGGGATTCGCTCAGATGCTCTCAAGTATGCACAGAGAGAGAGAGAGAGAGGGAGCGAGAGAGAGAGGAATCCTATGTGCAGCCTGAGATCTGATCTGATCTGATATATGCAAATATCCATGCAGGGTTATGCACACATGCATACTTATAAAAGATCCCTTTAGCTTAAATTTACTGACACGCTCGCACACAAGACTCCTTTCTCAGCTGAGGCCTGTGATAAATGTCACCGACAATAAATAAAGCACTGATGTTAAAGCAAAGCAAAGTACGTGCTCATAGTATATTCTTATATACCCCCAGACCGGGTGAAAAACACGTCAAAAGTGAGAAAAATAACTGTCCAGTTAAGCTGTTGTTGCTTTTTGGGGGAGAATTATTGAAGGTTTTCACCTCTCTGGACCTTTATATATCATTCAACAGAAACAGGACAAGGAACAAAACCCCTTTCGAGTATTATTTTAAATTATTCGATTAATCAATTCATCAATTCAGGTCATATTAAAATGCTCCATTGTGCCCTTGTTCCAGCTGCTCAGATTTGAAAGGAACATCTCTGTTTGGCATTAAATTGCTGAATGCGTGTGTGTACAGAAATGTAGCAGACTTGGACACGCTTCTCATCCTTGGAGTTCACCATTGCCCTTCGCTCAGCATGCTTTCATTTTCCTTCCAGTGCTCTCTTCTTGCGAGAGAAGGCGGCTGGAGGAGGTTTAAAGTCTCATGGGCTGCCACACCACCCACCTCTACCGCTCCGGCCACGAGAGCTTTGGGCCTCATGGGACAAAGCCTACCTTGATAAAGGCCACTTCCATAATTCAAGCACCTCATTACTCGAGTTCTTGTGAAATTGGCCGGTAAACAGGAGGCAGTATCTCTGAATCTGTTGCATTCAGGTGAAAGTGAACGTTTTTCTTCTTTGTGCACAAGTCAGTGGTTTTATGCCTTCTAAACACGGAGAAGTCCCCAGAGAGAGAGAGTATTGCCACCAACGTTACACTGCACAGATCTCTCCAGTTAGCACATTCAGTGTCTGGAAATACTGGAAAATAAGGCCTTGCGTGGATTTGACCCGTTAGTACTTAGCTTCAGACACGGGTGACCTGGCTATGCCTTCTTCAGAAAATTATGTTATCAGGAGGTGACGAGGGAAGCGAAACACAGTAATCCTCCTTTATGTGAATCTCCTGGTTAGGATTTAGACGGTGAGTGAGAGAGAGAGAGCATATCTAACACCTCCCTCACCCTCAGCCCTCTTTCTACAATCTAAAGAGATCACAAGCTGGTTGTTTGATCTGTAATGAAGTCATTTTCACTAAGCAATTTACTGAACACCATAAGTATGATTCAGGATAAACTGATCCCATTTTAAATGAAGTGTGGGACTCCGGTAGGCTACAGTAACTTAATTAAGACATTTGCTGCTAAAGCCACCTGAGAGCTGGACACTGAAGAGTATTCAGAGCCATTAGACTGAGGATGGCGATGGCAACGTCATCTACAGTCCCACAGGAAGTCTCGTATCCCTAAAGTACTTCCATCCACTACTGCACCAGAATCCTCTCTTCATCACCAAGCCAGGAAACCACAAAGGTTTTCTGGAAGCTGAGGCACAGCAGCTCAATGCCCATCGGTACGTTGCTGCTGACCAAGCAACCACTCTGCAGCAGCAGCAGCAGCAGCAGCTGTACCAGCACCAGCAGCGGATCGTCCAGCCTCCATACCGTCGTACTGACAAATGCCTGCACTGGCTGAATGCATGGATGAAACGACACACCTGCCCATTTTTGAGCCGCTTTCAGGTGATGCGATCCTCTCCGTGTCGTAGAAAAAAAAAAACGCACGCCAGCAACAACACTCTGTAACGGTATTAAATCAGAACAGTGCAACTGATACAAATAAGCCGCAAAGAAGATTAAACAAGATGCTCTCGCGGGCCGGCCATTCAAGCAGATTTATCAGGTTTATCAATTGAGGCTGGAAGCAGGGCAAAGGTAAACAGCGTCTTACCGTTACAGTCGCGGAGAGAGAGCCTGGGAGACTGTCAAATGAGAAGATGCTCCCGTGGAAGAGGCAATGATACTGCTGGACAGTTCAACCTCCGCTGGCCTGGACAATGTCGCCCCCCCTCGGTTTAAAGCGGGCAGCGCCTGTACAGTGAGCGGGTTTCTCTCGCTTTCAAAATATAGAAAAACGTGTTCCGTCAGTATAATTAAGAGTAACCGGTGTGGGGCGACCTTTATTATTAATATATCAACAAATCTACTTTTACCAGGTTTGGTTCCGTGAAAAAGATTTTTATTATTTTCATTTTGACAGCTGGAAAAAATTAACTTCCGTTTACTTTTTCAAAATAAGAGAAGAGCGGGCTATTCAGTCGGATTCCGTGTTCTTGCGGTTTTTGCAGAACGCTTGTCTGGTTTATCATCTTCAGCATTACATAAGACTTTAAGATTTACGTGCAAAAATTTTGTCACCATTCAAGCTAAACTAACTCACTAATCCTGCAAACTTTGTGCGCAGCGTTTTCAGTGGGAGGGGGAGGTTTCCTCAACCTTATGAACAGCATATTTGCCCAATGAACGAACCAGTGACTAACAATAGGCTGTGTGTTCCGTTTCATGATCCTTAGTATGCAAATTGACATGACCGTCGATCAGTGGCTATGAGTACCATTCACAGAGAGTTGGGGAATGGCTGCAATCACAGATAAATGGCCTCTAATCAGCCTCCCTCCTAGGTGTAAATAGACTGCAGAGTCCTGGTCTTGGCACGTAACTGCGTGCACTGTGTTTGTGCTTGGTGACCCCTTCCTTGGAGTAGCATGTTTTGGGGGTTTGAAAGCCAAAGAGAAATGCGCCTCAGATGTTCAGCTACTCCTGATGCAACACAGATCATCAGAGGTTTAGTTTAGGCAGTGGTTTGTTCTTCTTATTCTCTCCTAGATGGTCTGGACTGGTCTTTAGGTGCCTCCCCACCTTTGACAAAATTCCGAGCTGGGATAACCACATTTACTCACGGCCTTTTTGATATAATGTCAGTGCTTCCTTAAGGCACTGTTTGTGGGGTGATCCCTTTGTGTTGGCCTTAGACAGTGGCGCAAAAAGTGGGTATGCACTATATGCAATGCATAGGGGCGCCGCAAAAGGGGGGCGCCAAAGCGATGCGGGAAAATTATTTCTTTAGTCGGTATTTTCTGTATTTAACAGATGTGCATATGATATGATCAATAACAGAGGCACTGATTAGTCGCCCCTGTGCTCCTTCACCTCCCCTCCTTCTGCCCCCCCGGGTCACAACACGGAAGAGGGAGAAGGATAAAAATGTTCATGTCCACCATGGCAACCGGGCAGTATGTTCATGGCAACCATTG
>JAVDPK010001628.1:1684096-1720802 GCA_034780415.1 Cichlasoma orientale | reverse complement strand
ACAATGCTTGTACTTCCCGGGGCTGCTGTGAGCCGTGGCTGACATTACCGTAATGACTCTAATATTGCCGAAAAGCGCAGAGTCTCTGCTTTCAGAAACCGTTGGAATTTTTTTTGATTGAGCAAATGGTTCAAGAGGTATGGTAATTTAAAAACACGGTGCAAGTAACTGCCGCCAGGGACGATATAAAGATCAAAGGGTTAAACTTAAGTGCGCAGCTACGTTTGTTCTCGTTGAACTCTGATGGCGCCCGCTGAAATTAAACTCTCTTTCCTTTCCATGTTTTGCCAGTGAGGTGCGCTCTTGCGTCTCAGTAGGAATAAACGGCGGGAAAAAAATCACCCTCAAGGTACTGGGGGAGGAAAGATGCCTGGTCTGCAGGGTGAAAGTGTTGTGGCGGCGCCGGGGAGCCCCGTGAAAAAGAGTAAACTGTCTCTGAAGTTCTTCCAGAAGAAGGAAACTAAACGGGCTCTGGATTTCTCTGAATCTCAGACAGAAGAAGCCGAAACATGTGATGCAGAGGAGCCTGAGGCAAGGTGGGTCTGTGTGTGCACAATTTAATTCAGGTACTGGATTTGTGAGGGCAGGATAATGGACATGTAGATGGGGATACCTTAAATTTCGATATTTGGCTTGAGATGCGTGCCTTCATGCTTATCAAATGAGAACTAAAACGGGTTACAAACCAGGGGTCAAACTACAGTATTAATTTCAATATAATTTTTAAAACTATAAAATAACTGCTGTGAAAATTTTCAAGCAACTAGTAGCTGATGACTTTTTGTTTGCTTCCTTAACTAATCAGCAGCTGCGATCAGGTGGTCCCTGGTCCTTCTCAGTGTCCGTCCTCACCCAGCCTCCTCCTGTCATGTGAGAAGAGAGAGAACTTGGTGCCATTTGTTGGGCTCAACAATCTGGGCAATACCTGCTATTTGAACAGTATCTTACAGGTGGGCTGTTACCAGAGATTTGGTTGATTTCTGTCTTTAGTGAATGGATGTCTTTTTTTCTCTCTCTCTCTCTCTGTTCAGTGTTTTATTACAAATAATAGGACCAGCTTAGATATATTGAGTAGGTTAAAAAAGGCACACAAATTTCAGAATTCATTCAGGTTGTTGTCCTGTTATTTAACAACAGGAATCCACAAATCTGTTTACCCATGTTGTGCCACTCAGAACGGACAATGTTAGGATGTTCTTGTGATGTGATATTTAGCACTTTAGTCACTCTGGCCTTTAATGGGAATTGCTGTCCTTCCAAGTACTGAATGACTGTAAAGGTCGCAGACACGTTTGTTTCATTTATTTTTGTCATTATATTGCCAGCATTTACCATCCTACTTGGACACCTGAGTACTTGAAGATGTTTTGAGTTTTCCATACATGTGGATTTCTTTTTAATGCATCCAGCTAAAAATAATAATCTTATTGCTGCCTGGTTGGGTCTGCAGGTTCTTTATCACTGCCCAGGCTTCAGAGAAGGCATAAAGAAGCTGTACGATCTGTCCATCCGAAAAGAGAAACCCAAGGAAGAAACTGATAAAAGTGAAGAGGTATGTGTTGTTGATGTTGTTGCACTCTTCGTTTTACAGCTGTTGTACAATACAGTTCACTCTAGTCTTAAGCATTTGTAATTAAATACATGGGACCCAACTTGACATGCTGTATCAAGTGGGGTTTCCATCAGAAAAGCTGTTAGACCAAACACTGCTGACGGGGTAAACGGAGCACTGTCCACCTGAAATATTATGCGCTGTGTGGTCTAGGTGCAGCTTTCCCAGCTTCAGACTTAGAATACACTGCTGCTGGTACAGGGAGAGGTGAATGATGTAGCCTACTGTAATGAGAGAAGATAAGTGGATGGAAAGTAGCTGAACATCTAAATGTAAATGGCTCTGCGTTCCACTCAAAAACAATTTTTGGTCAGTTGACAGCAAAACATTTACTGTGCTGACTGAATAATGAATAAGCAAATAATAAAAGCTTTCATGGAGAAGATAATTGTCCCATGTTTTTCACAGCAAAGCACACCCAAAGGGTCAAGTGTCTATTCTGTGCACCTTGACACAATTATTTTTATTTAGCCATGTGTAGTTGTCTTTTAAAATGCATGTTTATGTACCTACACTAGCAGCAATATCTGTGTATTGCTTTGCCCTCTTGTGGACATAATGTGCAAAAACACATTTCACTAGTTAGAACTTTTTTTCTTCTTCTTCTTCTTTTTAATATTCTAAAATATATTTTAGCCAGTGTGGACAGCCCTGGTGCACTCAGATACAAGTGTTACAGTTATTCCATTCAGACTTGCTGTACTGGTGGTTTGACTGCCTCATGAAGGTATAATTCAATAACCTTTTATTTTGCGTGTCATATTTCTTCAGCCACAGTGTCAGCAGTCAGACGGTGTGCCGGAGGCTCTGCCAGCTCACATCGAGCTTCTTGGGAGCTTCCACAATCTGATAACTGCAGTCGAGCAGCTGCAGTCGAGCTTCCTGCTCAACCCCGACACCTTCAGTGACGGAGAGCTAGCCACACCGCCTCGCAAAGTTCTGCACACACTCAGGTAAAGATATGGCAATTTTGAAACCTATTTGTTTGCCAGTTAAATCATACAGTCATGTTTAAATGTAAGCATGCTGAGTTGTTTAAACTGCAAATTGGCTTTACTTTGTTTTTGAACAGTAGATTTTTCATCAAAATTGCCGTTTTCTGTCAGTTTGACATGAGCTCTGTTTTTTTTGTGTCGCAGGCAGCTGAACCCCATGTACGAAGGCTATCTCCAACATGATGCTCAGGAAGTTTTGCAGTGCATCCTGGGATATATCCAGGAGGCCTGTGATACCATCAGGAAAGAACTGAAGTTAGAAAGGGAGGATGATGCGTCAGAAGTCAAAATCGAGAACGGTCTTGAGTTGGGTTCCAGTGGCTCTGTGACAGAATCCAAAGCTTCATCAGAAGAGGATGGTCAAGTCAACGGCAAGAGAAAGAGTGACACAGAAGTGGGAAATGCCAAGAAAAAGTCCAAATCCCTCAAGTCTAAGAAATCAGACTCTGTGGAGGAAGACCTCTGTAGAAATAGACCTTTCACCCGCTCCAAAAGGAAGTCCTCCAGTGAAATCAGCATCGATAACACCCAGAATAAAGGTGGAGAGGAGACGGCAGAGGAAGAGATGACGAAACTGAATGGGGAAGGAGAGAGTGACGATGAGGTGAAAGGGGGAAAGGTGTGCAAAGAGACAGATGGGAAGAGGAAGAAGAGAGCTAAGCTGAGCTGGCTAAGGCCGTCTGGAAAGCAGCCAAGTATTTTCTCTAAGTTCCGCAGCGTGGGAAAGATCAGCTCCACAACTGTGAAAAGCCAAAACAAAACGGAGCAAGAAAACGGACTGATACATGAAGAAACTGAGAAAAACCTTCAACAGCCATCTACCCAAACTGCAGGCGGAGACGGCAAGGCTCCCAAACATCAAGGTATGAAGTGATAATTGTAAGAGGCAGGGAACATGGAGAAACCTCTTACTCGAGAAAGAAATTATTTACTTTAAATTGATGTTAAAATTATTGGATGATGCCTGAGAGAATTGATGACAGCTACAGACCATACCAAGCAATGGATTTTAATTAATTTTGTTACAGTGTATTTTGTAACATGTGATTATTATGAATAAGCATTCAAAAAAAAAAAAAAAAGCAGGAAAGCTGAGACAGACTGGATGTTTGGGCCTTCACTTTAACCTCTGCTCTGGGCTTTAATGTGCATTATGAACCCACATTTGGCTGTGGATGTTACTCACAGTGGATCACCTGACCTTGTCTGTGTTGTTGTTTTTTTTTGTTGTTGTTGTTCAGAGGGCCTGGGCCTCATGGAGCGTTTGTTCCTAGGTCGTCTGGTTCTGAGGACTCGATGTCTGGAGTGTGAGAGCTTCACAGAGAGGAGAGAGGACTTCCAGGACATCAGTGTCCCTGTGCTCGATGACCAACCCAGCAGCCCTGATGACCTCTCTGAGGGTGAGGATTTTTACGATTAATAGGTGTTCCCCTTCCCTCCAATCCTGAAAGGCTTGAGAATAAAACTGAAAGACAGTTGTCTGTAAAAATTAGAAAAACGATGCATGTTGTTGGTTATATATATATATTTTTTTTTTCCTCTTTTATCTATGCCTCAAAGCAGATGAAATCTAATAAACATAACAACTAAAGCAAATGACTGATCATTTCTTGTTCTTCTCAGTCTCTCCAGACCCTAAACCAGAGTTGAAGACTCTGAAATGGGCCATATCTCAGTTTGCTTCAGTGGAGCGCATCTTTGGGGAGGATAAGTACTTCTGTGAGACCTGCCATCATTACACAGAGGCTGAGAGGAGTCTGCTGTTTGACAAAACTCCTGAAGTCATCACTATTCACCTAAAGCGCTTCTCTGCCAATGGCTTAGAGTGAGTCCACCAAAGTTTGAGTTCTACACTGCTGCACTATGGGGATTCTGTTGGAATAAATTTGGACTAGTGTTTGAAAAAAAATGACCACTCTACCACAAATTTACAAAAAGTTATGATCATTAATTCCCCCCAGTGTCCGTTTAAGTAATGAAACAGAATCGGTCCTTTATAGTTGCTGTATTGATCCCAAGTTTATCAACTTAGCGTTCTGTTTCTCTTTCCAGGCTGGACCCGTATGCTGGCCTTTCTAAAGTGAACACTCCCTTGCAGACTCCTTTGACCTTGTCCCTGGAGGAGTGGTGTACCCAGCCTTCATCCAGTAACGGTCAAAATTATCAGCTGTTTGCTGTGGTCATGCATAGTGGTGTCACCATCAGCAGTGGCCACTACACCGCCTACATCCGAATGTCTGATCTAAAAGATGCAAAGCTCTGGCTGCAGGACACACAGACTGAAGAGAAGGCAGAAGATGAGGTGAAGGAAAACAAAGAGGGGGTGCAGGTGAAGGAGAAAGCGCTGGACTATGATGATGGAGAGGTGTCTTTCAGCCTGAATACAAGAGGACAGCGGCGTGAGAGTTTGGCTAGCAGCAAATCAGGGAACAAAAAGCTGTCAGAGGGGGGTGTTGGACTCTTGGGAGGCCAGAGGAGTTTGTCCGGGTATGACCTAGGAAACGGCAGCAGTAAGCACACAGAGAAAGCAGCCAGCAGTGGAGCAACAGAGGGATGCAATAAGAGAAGATCCAACAACACCTTGAGCCAAAACACTGAGGCTGGACTTAAAAAGGAGCCTGAGGCAGGAGAGGAGGTATCACAGGCTTCTTGTGGCAGCACGGAGGCCAAAGAGCAGCAGGCTTTAAATAACCTCTTAGAATATGAAGGTAAATGGCTGCTGTTTGATGACTCTGAGGTGCGTTTGTTTGAGGAGGAGGATTTCCTGCGAGCCTGCTCTCCCGAGACGAGCTGCTCATCAACACCTTACCTGCTGTTCTACAGGAGGATGCCTGAAGCTGGACACTAAGATAGACACAGACCTACAGGAAGCTGAGCTCTTAGACAAAAGACAAGTGTATTTTTGCAATACTTCAAGCAGTGCCAAAAATACTGTGGCTTCCACTTAAACTGAAGTTACTTTTCAGCCAAGGAAAACTGAACCTGCAGCAGTCTCGTCTCACTGGGATCACAGCTATTTCCGCCTTCTGATGCTCGTATGCAGGTACTCAGCTCATAAAGACCCATTTGGGTTCAAAGTCCTGTTTTTGTTTTGTTTTTTGATGGTTGGATTTTCTGTTGTGAGGGATTATTTGTTGTTTTTTGGCCTTTCTCTATTACTGACTTTGTATTTTTCTTTTTACAAAATTGCAAAGCACTTTGAACTAAAATTGAATCAAGTCATAATGTTGAAACTTGTTTTTTTGTTTTTTGAGGTAACAGTCTGTATTCTGTTTATTTACTGGAGACTGTTTATATTTGAAAGGTTCCTCATTATATTTGGTCCAGTTTGTCAGAGAAGCCTTTACCCACCCCCCTGAAAGCTATACCTCTGAACTAACCCCTTGTTTTGTGAAGGTTTTACATAGAAATTTGTATAGGCAACTTATTTGTATATCTGAAGCTTCAAACTGATGCCATTTATACAGTGAAACCAACAGTTTTGGAGTTTAAATACATCAGATATTTATGAAAAACACTCAGCCACCTAGTAGTAATAAATGCATAGCTTCCAAATGTTTTGTTGGCATTAGGGGTTTATGTAGTCAATAGCTGATCGCTGATCAGCTGATTTCAGGATGGACACTTGAAATTTTATTTCTTCAGTAAAATATCAGGTTTTTATAATATATATGGAAAACTGCCTGTTTAATATTTTATTGTAGAGCCCAGCCGATTTATTGGCATGCTGATATTAGCTGTTTTCTGATCTATTCAAATGCCTGATAAATGGAAAATTTAAAGGAGATGGGAGAGAGCCTTCAAACATGTTATGAGGGCTGATGTTGACGTAGTTTGTCCATCAGAGGGCACTGCAACTTCTGTCAATGGAACACCACAAATACAACCACCAGCCGATCCAGAGTTTGGCAGAGGGTAAATAATTAACTACACTTAACAGATGTTAGAGAACTGTTTGTTTTGTGTTTGAGAGAAAAAAGATTTGTCAGCTAATGTTGGAATACCGGCTTTTTAAATCCCCAAATATCGGTCGGGCTCTAATTTAATGTACATCGATCACGTCAGATATTTGCGCAAATCAGGATTTTGAGGTTTGGATCTGTTATTGAAAACACCTCAACTCGATTTAAGCAGTTTAGTTTGATGCCGTGAGGAGAGAGGAGGGTCCAAACCCACAATATAAATGCCTTTTATGGTTAAAATGGGAAGAAAAACTGCCCACTGAGACCCCACTCCCAGAGTATGCGACCTACCTCCACTTCTGCTTTTATTCTTGCTCTTCCAAGAGCGAGAACCAGTTTTAAAGTTCATTAAAGATAAAATAACAGAGTTGAGGCTAAAAGTGGTCTGATTGAAATTCTCTGAAGCAGCAAATATTCAGTTTTGCAACTGCATATTGCTGTCTCTTATATCTATATGTACATACATATCTATATTTAGATCTATATACTGAAATAAATCACCATCCCTCTGTGCTCAGACCAATGTAATGTCAGGCTTTTTGTCTCAAGTGACAGACTTAAGCTTTTCCTCCTTTGCATCAACATGTTCTTTATTTGATAAAATGACCTAGACACAAAACATTTGAACTTGATAAAGGACACATCCCTGTGTGTGTTCAAGGTGACTTTCCTGTTTATGATGGGCTGAATGTTTTGTGGCAGTTAACTGAATAGTTATGCATAGTGGCTCATAGATTTGGGTATTACACTGATTAGAGCTTTATAAACTCAGTAAAGGTAACTTTGTTTATCTCAGGTCAGATTTACTTGGGTCTAATTCAGCTGACTGTGAGTAATCTATTACACGCTGTAAGCTTTCAAAATTTTTTAATTTAAATGTATGGACAGTTGGTTAAAACACCCTTGATATGTTTGTGTGTCCTTTTGAATTATACCATTCCAGCTCTCATTATGCTGAGAGGGGGGGGGGTTCAGCGTGTAAGCAATAAAGTTTTTACCGTCACATCCTTTTCACACCAAGCAACACTGTAAAGCTTTTTGTTGTCTTGGTTTCTGCCTGACTTACCTCAACTCCAGCATCAACACAAGAGTAAGACATTAGGAGAGCAAGAAAATCACATTATACCACCTGAACATTAAAATATTTATTTAGTAAAATATTTAAAAGAAACAAAACTACATAAAATTATACAATGAGGTTTAAAGTACCTAACTTTAAAACATTGGCGCCTCAACTAAAAACAATAATAAAGCATCGTGATAAATACTGGTACAATTTTTTGCATGTTTTCAGGTTTTCCTCCCCCCCCATCCCACATTTTGCATTACATAAACTTTCAAGTTGTAAAATGCAATGCTACACCATAATAAAAAAAAGTGCACACATGAAAATTAAGTACAGATACTCTTGACACATCGTACATAATTAAAAAGACACCTTGACTTTTAAAGTTGTAAAAATTTGGCAGAAAAAAAGTTTTGGCACTTTATTGAAATAAAGGAATCTCAGCATTTTTCATATTAAATGGCATGTTAGCTTTAATATGCAGTTAGCCATTTCTGTTGGTTTCAAGAGTGGGTGCTAGCATGAGCTTTTTTATTTTAAGGTATCACGGGGACAACATAAGCACTTGTTATCTACTGAAATGACTAGCAAAGAGAAATTCTAAATGCCAAGGTATCTCTTTAATCTTGCGTTCCACTTGTTTGCTCCGCTGATTGTGTAACAGTTTGTCTGTAAACAAATTAAGACACTGGAATGACGTACCAAGCTGCAACTCTTTAGCCTTTTCTTTAAACACGCTTTTCCAAACACTGATCAACTTTCAAGAGACACTCCTATTTACACTGGAGAATAAATTAATATTGCAGTTTCGGTTAAATGTTTGTGCAGGTGTGCGTTTGTGTGTATTTTCTTCATCTTCAAATGTCAAGCTTGCGAAGACTCATTCTGCTGAAGGAATCTCTGTGAATTAAAAACAAAAAGACATTTACAGGGACAAAAAAAAAATTACTGATTTTGAAGTTGACCTGAAACATTAGGCAGAAATTTAGAAAAGTGTAGAATCCAAAAATGGATAGCTGTCCTCCTGTAGCTCTCTCCTCTCACAAGATAAGCACAAGCACTACGCACATGCTTCATGCATGCTACAGATCAATGCTGACCCCAGTCACAGGCCTAGAGACTGGTCAGCAACCATTTGGCAACTACTGGTTG
This sequence comes from Cichlasoma orientale, assembly GCA_034780415.1. NCBI lineage: Eukaryota > Metazoa > Chordata > Actinopteri > Cichliformes > Cichlidae > Cichlasoma > Cichlasoma orientale. The sequence goes on along the minus strand of JAVDPK010001628.1, from coordinate 1,712,015 downwards.
CAAAAGGAAAAGTGTATTCTGAAACTGGCGAGTGGTTGCTGAAGGTTGTTAGCCGTTTTCCTTTTTCTGCTTTGAACTGCACTTTTTCAAGATGTACTACAGCTGGCAGAGTAAATGGCAACTGTTGGCAGACAAATTACTGTTTTCCATACAAACAATAGGTGAGTGCGGCAACCTGCTAGGGACCAAAGCAATCTACACTCACAAGGTGATTTTTGGTGCAGCAACCTCTTTGCAACCGATTTCACCTAGCAACAGCCAGCAACTTCACAGAACCACATGCCAACTGATCAGGGAATACACATTTTCCCCTAGTGACTGGAGGTTGCCAGGCAGTTGCTGACTGGTCTCTTAGCCTGTGTGACTCAGTTATGTAATGCAGCATTTGAAATGTGCTCTCTTCCACTTAGCCCACTGCTTGCGATTGGTCAAAGTCTTCAGTCACAGGATAGATTTTCTAAAACCTGAATAAAGCCCAGAGGATGTACAGGAGTCAAACTATTTAAATAATACATTTTTTATTATCATTTTTGTCCAATGGCAACATAAAGAAGTTGCCTCGCCAAATGCATACAAAGCTCGAAGATTCTGTCATTTCTTTGGTTGCAACATAATTGAACAGCTAAAATTCTTAAATAAATGCAAAGTTGCAAAACAAAAGAAGTATGATGTAGCCCAAAACATGTATGGTTCCAATTTATTTTTAATCTCAGAATTACAGCTCTAAGAACATTTACCGCTAAAGTGAGCAGTGAGAAACATGCAAATGAAAACAAAAAAACAACACAAAATGCAGTCTGAAAATTCCAAACTACCTGGTCAAGCTGTCCGTTTGCTGCATGATTTTTACAGAAGCAAAAAACAAAAAAATTAAAAGAAAGACTAATTTAATTTAACAACCAAAAATTACTATCTACACTCACTAATATCATACATACACACAGACAGAAAGCCAGCTTGGTCTTACCTGTGCGAGTTGACCTGCAGTACAGGCTTATAAAGCTGGGGGATCTTCCTGTTAATGAGAGGCTGCAGTGCCTCCTTCAGCCGGTGGTAATTCCTCTCCAGCTCCCTCTGGTACTCCTTCTGGTCTGGACCAATCAGGCTCTTGTTCTTGCGCAGGGCATCCTCACACCTTAGTCAGGGAAATAGAGTGCAATACTGGCATGTAAATTCTACACAGCACGTCCTCTCGGTTTTGAATGTCAAAGCAAACTTGGGGAGTGAAGCAAAAAATGCCACTTTGCTTCAGGTGGTATAGCCAAGTTTTATAGCATCATGGTAACCATCAGTCGTCAGGTATCAGTTTTATAGGTTGTACAGGGTGAGTGGAGAGGGTTTAAACCTCTGCCAAGGTATTAAAATCTGAATTTCCACCATTCTGTTCACAGCAATGTGACTGATCAACCACCATCCACACCTTTTAGTGAAGTCCTTGAAGCAGAGCCGAAGCTTATTGTGGTGTCTGTACAGTTTCGGGTCACTGGGGATCTCTGACAGGAACACCTGAGCCACCTCCAAAGGACCCTTAGAAACAATAATAAACGAAATAAAATCTTATAACATCAAATTATTTTGAGTTTTATGAATTTTGTTTTTACATGCTAAAAATTCAAAGCTTCACCTGGTTTACAGTCGTGCCCACTGATCCCTGAAGGACCATCTGGAGCATCTTGGCATCGGCAGGGTCCTGGTGGGTGGCGAACGCCAACTCCTGAGTCTTCTTCTGCATGTCCTCAATTGCCACCTCTATTGGTGTGGATATAATCTGGAAAAGTGACAGTCGTCGCATAAAGAGGCTGAAAGTTTGTGGAATTTGCCTGTGAAGTGCCAGCAGACTGTAGACCTACTTCCTCTTTGTGGATGATGTTGATCCGTGTCTTGATGTATGGGAAGGCGTGGGAGGTGGTGAGGATGGTCTTGCGTTTGAACTGTTCGTGCAGGTCCCCGTGCGCCCGCCCATCCAGGGTGAAAGGAGTGCAGTAGACAAAACGTCTCAAGTTGTAGTTCTTGTCAAAATATGTGATGCGGTCTTTCATTTCGTAAGTGTCAAAGTACGGCTCCACGTATGTGATCTGGATGAATGCCTACAGGAAGAAGTGGGTTTTTCTTTTTTAGATAATACCATTTGCATCTATTTAACTTATGTTCATTTAATTTATCAACATTAAACCTTATTTGGGTCCAGCTTGCACTTATCCACAGGGTTGGAGTCCTTAATGACTTCTACCTGGTCCTCTCCAAATCGCTCCCCATAGAAACCCTACCAGAAAAAACAAAGAACACAACTGTTCACTTCTTCACAGAAAACGATTCACTGGAGAGCGTGTGAGAGTGCGCACAGCGCAGTTTACCTCTAGCCTGTGAGAGATTTCAGCCAGCTTTGTGATGGCAGGCTCTTTGTACACAAACTCCTGCTCATCCAAGTCGCCAAACTTCGTACCGTAAAATCCCACTCTGAAGTAAGTACCAAACATCCGCTTTCCATCCTGAACAAGCAGAGAGAAACAATGAAAAATGGGTTATAAAAGAGGCAGAACACCATCACCCTGCTGGTGCATATGCTAATGCACTGTGGAACAGTAAGCATTTGTATTTTTTTATTATATTTTTCAGTTCTCTTCACGGGGTAAAGAAGACAGGAAGGCTGTAGTTCATTGGGAGAAGTGAACATCAGGATATACCTGTATCATGTTATATGTAGTTACAGATGACAACTATTAGCAATTTCATGCAATATGTGATTATATCTGTTTGTTTTATAATATGTTGCAACCAGTAGAGCTGTATGTAAGTGTGCTGGAGGTCAGTGTCAGAAAGAAGCCGAGTTCAACAACCTCCAGTTTTTTTAAACAAGGTTGTTCAGCAGCTTTTCCACCTCAGACCTGACGGAGGACAGGCAGGTGCAGGGCCGCAGGTAGAGCCCCATCAATGTGAACATAATATCGCTGAAGGGTGTTCTTTACATCTTTCTTTTTCATTAAGCAGTTATTATAAATTCTGATACAGATAGCTTGTGAAATAGCTAATATGAGCTGATAATATTGGCCTGTCAGTCTGGTTCTATTAGCAAGCAAAGTGGGCCAAAGATCAGCAAGAATCAAGAGCCAGTTTTCATGGATCATTATCAGGGGGTGTCCTGCAGGAGACTTTTCGACCCTCCCGCTCACCAGCACTATATTAAGTGTGTTTTGTTTTTTTTTTAAACTGGAGTTTAATTTAAAGGGAACCTATAATGCTCATTTACGGTTCCATATTTTTATTCTTCAGTATTCTAGGGCAGCGTTACATGATTCACAGTTTAAAATAACTACTGTTTATCTTATACTGGGCATCGGTGCAACCCCTCAGTTCACCCACTGTCTGAAACATGCAGGTTTAACAGCCAGAGCTGTGAGACAGATGCAAGAGTAGGAAAAAAAATCTTCTCAGGGGAATTACTTCATATTATCAGCTTCTCATTATTTGAAATTTAGGTCATGTTTAATTATTATTCAACAGTATATGTGCCAATAAATGAGGAAATGCATAATAGGTCCACTTTAACCAAATACAGTAGACATTTTGATTTATAAAATAGTCAGAAATCACTAGAAAATGTACAGAATTATAACAAATAAGAGGAACACAGCTGAACTGTCTTTACTTTGTGCTTTACAAATGTGCTTGGTGTTGCGACACCTCCCAAAGAGCCAATCTGAGCCAGGAAATACCCTGCAGTATCCGCATATTAACATCAGCTCCTACATCTCCTTTGCACCCAGCTTGTAAGCGATCGTTTTCTTCATGTGTGCAGTTTTTTGCCCATTTTAAGAATAACAACAGCTCAAGCTCATAGATCAAAGCAGCACAACATTTTCTAAATACAAGCTTTAGATGGAGTCATAGAGAGGAGTCATGAGTGGAGAAAGATAAAATAAAGATTTTGGGGGGGGTCTGCATAACAAAAGAAGGCCAAAACTACTTCAACCTCAACCACCCTGTTATATCCTTTGAAGTTTGGTAACAGGAAAAAAATCTATCAGCTCCAGAAACCCCAGATTTTGTTTTGCTCAGACCTCCAGAACGTCCAGAGGGAAGCGCCACAATAAATCAGCAGGTACAGCAGGTATGACCAGGTGTGTTATAAAGTGTGTAAGTGCATGTATGGCAGGAAAAAAGACGATGATGTGGAACTTTGAGGCAAATGCTTCGTACTTCATGTACGAGATGTTTAGATAAAGCATCAGGGTAACTTAAGGGAATATCTAAACAGACATAAGTCAGGTATTACTACTTCAACCACTGATTTGAAAATGTTTTAAAGCAGTAATTAAGGAAGCCCTGTAAACTAAGAAACTTACCACAAGACACAATTAAGTAAAGTAGGAAGGAAGGGTCGGCAACCGGGGAAATCAAAAAAGGAAAAAAACAGAACAAATTTTAATCAGGATTGGGTTCCTCCAGAGAATTTTTAAAACAACACAAACTAACACACAACAGCAAAAATATCTCCATTGATTTTGAGAGAACAGAAACTCATTGTGGAGGATCCAGACCATGCAAAGGCAGACAGTGATGAGCAAAAAAAAAAAAAAGTGAGGGGGAGAAAAAAAAAAAGATCCACAACCCTCAGAAACACACCATGCACGTTCAGTGTGTTTCCTGTGCTCTGTCAAATTCATGCAACAAACCATGAGAACTCAGAGGTTAATACTGTTAACAAAGGAACAGAATGGATGAAATAAAAAAATCAGGGGTCGATTTAGTTTAAACTATTAAAAGAAAGGGCAAGAATAACAACGAATCAAAATCAAAAGGGATAAATCAAGTAATCCTGAGATTACTGTGAGTTGAACCCTCTTGGAAAACACCAGACTGCCTTAGGAATTTGGTTCCAGCCTCAACCCAAAGTCTGCAACACCTTGTGCGTTAAAAGGCTCATTTAATTGTGTGTGGCAAGAATGACCCACAGCTAACAGACGCCTTTCATGTCAAAAGAGTGCACTGAAATCGAGCCCTGTGGTTGAAGATGAGATGAAGTGTGACAGCAGATTGTGCCAGTTGATGCGTTTGTGCTGACTGACACACCAGCAGACAGACAGACAGACAGAAGATGAGGATGGGGGGGGGGGGGGATTTTGCAGGCGACGCATTCGCTGAGACTTTTGTCATTAGTGTCACACATCGTGGCTCCCATGCACAGCCTGTCACCACTGTCATGTATAAAGAAAAAAAAAAAAAGAAGGCACACACACACACAAGCTCCTCTTGCAGTGTAAGAAGAGTGCAGAGAGAGGAAAACGGTGAGGGTGTCGCTGCTTAGAGAGCAAGTGTCCCCAGCGGGGGGCAGACAGTTGACATTGTCTGCAGATGTTAATGGATTTGGATGTATGTAACAAAGAAGAATGCCCACAGCTAGCAAATAAAAAGATGAGAGTAAATAAGAAGAAATAATAATAATAATAAAAAAAAGATAAACAACATGAGCAGGGCCAAGCAGGAACTGTTTAGTCACCTACCTCCCAGCCAGTACTCTGCATAACAAAGAGAATACAGGACATGTGAACGACAAGACGCATACGCCCTCCCATACACACACACATACACACACAGAGGATGTTACAACAAAGAATATGAACGCTTTGAAACTAATCCAGGTTACCAAGTTGTCGAGCTGAGAGCACAGAGCGCGTGACAAAAATAGTATTTTTAATAAAACAGGGATACTTTCTTCACACAACGAATGTTTTTGTCACTATAAAAAAGTTAGCTTTGTAAGAGCAGTTGCTCTGCACACCAGACGACTGGAACCCGACTGTGTCATACAACTGGCCTTTAACCCAAGAGAAAAAAAACAAAAACAAACCAACTGGAGTCCAACACGTCATGCATCCTTAATTTCATACTTCACAGAAAAGTAAAGCATGGCAGGTATCAGACATACATAAATAAATATACTAGAATTTAACTGCCAAATGATAAGATCATGCAAAGCTGTGTCCGTGACGGCTGGTGTGTTTGCAACATTAACAAAAATCCACCGTTTTTCCTGATCGCTGTCAAGACTGTGGTGAATGTAAAGTTCAGAGGTCCTGCAGATGTGAAGCTTTGCTCCTTACTCCCTTTTCGGTACTCGTCCCTGATCCCATCCACACTGCCTGTTTAATGTGACAGTTAATCTGCGTGGGAAAAGTGCACTTGTGCAAAACTTCATGACAGTGACAAAAAAAAAATCTCTGTTTTCACTGTAAGTGCTGATCTTGATACTGTCCAATAAGTCTTTAACTATAATTCAACTGCACAAGTCTTGAATTGTTTTCAGTCACACATCACAGGCCTGAACTTTTCTAGACAACCCCTGGATGAGCTGTATGTGAGAACCAACACAAAGCCTGCATCATGAATTTTAGATGTTCTTTGCCCCTCTGTAGAACAAACTCCATGAATGTCCAATTGAACCTATGTTTGAACAGAGCCTATGGCTGTCTGGAGAATTCCTCCAAGCCCTGCGTCCTGCGCGCTCTACCCATCACCTCACACAAAAAACAAATGGGAGTATCTCCTACAGTGAGAACGTGTCTGACCCGGACTGCTCCAGACAATTTCCTGGCCTGATTCTCCTGACACTGTCTGGAATTCATGCGTAAAAACAGCTTTAGTGGATTTACATAAGAGCAAAAAATGTAACCTTGTGTATCCCAAATGTAATCTTCTCATAGCAGACGACTAAAAATGCATGTAATAAATCTGGGTCACACTGAGGTGTAAAATATTCATCTTTGAGTTGAACTGCATGAATTCAGTGCCAGCTTGGCACCGTAAGCGATTGGAGTTGTGTTTCAAAGAAGTCTGCTTTGTATGTGTGTGTTTACCTGATGAACAATTTTGCCAAAGGCTTCCTGTAGTTTACCATGAATGGTGGCTAGCTTCTTTGCGTCCCTGTTGGCTTCGTGGATTGGGATCAGTACCTTGTACACTTCATTCACAGCCTCATACATGCCGGCCTGGAAGTATGAACAATTCGTTTAAATAATAATTAGTCAAAAAATAAATAAGTATCTGTCCATTTGGCCATCTCTCACCATGGAAAAAGAGGCAGCAGCCTGCTCTAGGAGACCCACGAGACCGATCTCAGTGAAGTATTTCCCTGAGCAGATTCCCTCCTCGTCTGGTGACACCACATCATCAGAGACCGCAGATTCCTCCAGCACATTTGAAGAAATATTCTGGAGTGCATAAACACACATATTAAAAAATGAAAGCGACGGTGCAAGCATGGTCACTGCCAGAAATGTGTTTCTGATGCTTGATTACTGTGGAGGAAAGACATATACACAAACGTCACCACTAGAACACTCCTACCTGGAAGGTGACGCAGCCTACAGGGAGATATTTGCGGTCCTCCAGCATGCTTAGGTATTCTGCTACTAAGGCAGCACTATGCACCAGACACTGAGCAGCCTCGGCGTGGTTGTTCCTCTCAGAGTGCTTTCCAGCCATGTTCTGGAGCCACGTCAGCCGCAGGTCTGGAGACGTCTGGTAACCTTTTGCAATCCTGAAAATGGATGCAAATGCGCACACAGACAATACAGGAAATCACACCGACAAGATATTGATGACTACAATGAATGAATACCCTTGTAAGTAATCAAAAGAAGCTGCTCGATTGGACATGGTTCTATACCTGTACATGAGATCTATCAACATCTCGGGATCTTCCTGGTGCTCCTTCATCTTCACTGTATCAGACAGGATCATGTGCAGATTAAAAACAAGGTCCTGGACCTGAAAGGAAGAAAATAGAGCTCAGAATGAAAAAACTGCTTCTCCAACATCAAGATGTCATGATGACATGCTTGAGCACTACAAGGTGTACTGGAGTATCAAGAAAGAAGCAAATTTGATAAATAAAATTCGATAAATTAGATAACCTAAATTCTTGTGCGGTGAAACAACTTGATGGATAAATGAGTACCTGATCAGGGAACGTGGTCTCCCTCAGTTCCAGATCCTCCTCTGCATAGGTAAGGATGGTCTTTAGAGAACGACGGAGGAACTCTTCATTGAAATTCTGAGATGTTCCAACCAGCGAGGAAAGCGACATGGTCACCTGCATCTTCACTCTTGCAAAGTTCTAAAAGTGCAAACAAAAAAAAAATGCAACAAAGCAAACGATGCAAACATCAGTAACTGAACTAAAGTTGCAGAGGTTGGTTTTAAGCTAAACCGGGGAAATCAAAGTCAACAAAATTTTTTATTGTAATAGTAGAGCTACATTCCAGGGAGTCCAACATTTTTAAACCCATCACCCCGGGACTTACATTGCCAATCTCAAAGTTTTGCCTCATGAGGAGGTAGAGGGAGGCACTGGCATGGGATCTGATGGTGCTTATGCTGCTGCTGCAGCTCCTCAGCAGTCGCAAACACAGATCAGCACACTGCTCCGTTTCCTCCTCAAAGAGCAGTTCAGGAAACTACACAGGCAGAGATAAAAGCTATGTAACCCTGCAAGAAACTGTAAAGATAAGATAAAAATAACCATGTTTAACACACAGTGAAAGCCCAATAGTCTAACCTTAGATACGAGGGCTCTCTGTGTCGCAAAGCAATGCTGAAGGTAGAGGGCACTCTGGTTGCAGGCCATGCTGTGGAGCAGCACCTTCAACACTCCACCCAGGATACTCTCCTTGGACTCTGTCACTGATGCCGTCTGGAGGGAAAGGGACACACAAGCAGCTGTAATAAGAGCAAGCGTATGCATACAGAACACAGCATGGCTGTGACTATATGCCAGTTTCCATTTATTATGGATAAGTCTTCTTTGTTTTCATACCTGTACAATGATCTCCAGAGTATCAAGAATTATTAAGTTGGCCTCTGTTGCCAGGTTACCATCAATAAGGGCTTCATGTTCCAGCTCTGCTCTTGTCCTGCAATCAAAACACAAGACGACAGCGTCACAAAATGAACTCTTGCACTGCGGTGTTGATGATGATGTGCCACTGAGTGCTGCGTGAGCTTCCAGTCACCACATTAATCCACTGCACAGAATCAAAAACAATGAAGACAATTTGGAGGAAAACCATGTTATGTGCTGTGTGGATGCTCAGCCAGCTGTATTGCTAAAATACAAAACAGAATGTTTGTTTTATTTCTGGAAAAAATCCAAGACAGCCCACACTAAGAGACAGTTAGCCTAAGCCTATATGCTTCGTACTGCCTAGAGGGTTGAAGGCATTAAAAGAAGGCTACTCTTTATTGTTAACAAAGGGAACAGCTAAAGAATTCAGTCCTGAGCTACAGGTGGAACACAAGGAGTACTTTTTTGTTAATCCACATGTAATATAATGCCTATTTTTAAGCATATGAAATAATAAAGGACTGAATAAGTAATTGATAACAAAAAAGCTTTTGCCATATTTGTCTGCCGCCCCCCGCAACAGCAACCAGGGAGAGGTCTCAGTCAGAACCCCAGAACAACAAGCACACTGGTTAAAAAGCAGAACAAGCCCACTGCAACCACTACCAACCCCAAGACAGAGTTTGTTGTTACCAGGACAGAGGGACTGAAGGGGCAGGGGATTTGAGGGTCAGGGGGTCTCTGCTGGTGCTCTGATGTGCATGTGTTAACTTAAGAAGTTTAAATGGAAAGGAAATTACTAACAAATCACTGATTGCATTAGTTGCTAAAGTGTTAAGATATCTCACTCAAAATTATGCTGATTAGAAAAAAAAAACATATTTATGACTTGGTGACAGCTCAGAATTAATTACAAACTAATGAATTCAGTTTGCATCCGCTTCACCTGTCTGACTTCCCACATGCATGACAGTACACCTTTAAAAAGGCACTAAAGCAGGGAGGAATTTAGAGGAGCACACAGCAAATGTGGACCATACAATACCTGACTGATCTGTGACTCCTACATAAACACACAGTGACATGAGAGAACAAATGGAAATTAACAAAACAAATGCTGGAGCAGAAATGACAAAAGAACAGGAATTAAAATAAAACGCTAAACCAAAAAAAAAAAAAAAAAAAAGGCATAATGCCATATTTTTTGTCATTATCTGACAAAGAAATATTGGCAAAAAGATGCAAAACCCTCAAGCTTTAAGCTCCCATGTTGCACAGATGCATAGATGTTGGTCAAACAGGGCAACATTAGCGTGGTCATACGATCTGATTCTGTTCCTTTGTAAATTCACCAAAGCATATGACAAAATAATGTGTTTGCAGTGGACATGTATTCTTACATTAACAGTTCGTTTTCAGACACATTTCTTGTACCGCTGCGTCCGTACACTACCACAGTGGATTTTAAATCAAACAATCAACACATGATTGAAGTGCAGACTTTCAGATTTAATTCAAGGTGTTTAATAAAAGTACTGCATCAACCTTTTTAGGAATTATTTTACACACAGTCCCCAATCCATTGGGGTCTATGTATAAACACTGCCTCCCACATGTGACAGAAAACATCATATGCTTCAGATCACGAGCTGTTTCTCTCCTCCTCCACACACTTATCTTCCCATCATTCTGGAACAAGTTCATCTTGGTTTCATTGGTCCAAAGAAATATTTTCCTGAATTTTCCAAAGTCTAATCTGGTGTTCCTGGTCTTGAGTGTAGCCAGTGGTCTGCACCTTGTTGTAAACCCTATATTTCCACTCATGAAGGCATCTCTTAATGTTCTTGACTTGGATAGATGTTTTTGCTTTCTCTCTCTCTGATAAGTTTATTTTGTTTTTCAGTCTAATGATGGCCTCCTTCACTTGTATCAACATCTCTTTGGACCTCACATTGAGAGTTCCAATAAACAGCTACCAAATGCAAGTTTAACACTTGGAATCAACTCCAGATCTTTTACGTGCTTATTTTATCATCACAAAAGTGGGAACAGGCCTCATGTGGCTATGAAACTCCTCGTCAGTCAACTTCTTTTAAGCTTCTAAAAATCAGGAACTGTGTGTACAAACTGCATTATTCCTAAACAGTTAATACAAAATTTTTGTTAAACACCTTGAATTAAAACTGAGAGCCTGCACCTCAATCACATACTGATCGCTTGATTTAAAACCCACTGTGGTGGTGTACTGAGGCATTGTCCAAAAACTTGTGTACCTAACCATACCTTAGCAATGATATCCTGTTAAGAGTATAAACATAAACAATTTACACTGTTGTTGAATAAAAAAAATAGTTGCAATGATGTATAGGGAAACTGACTTCACACCTAAATGATTGTGTCCATGAAGCATACAGTATGACCTTGTTACTCAAACTTCAAGGCAGAAAATTTGCAGCAGACACAAAACATCTGGATCGATGAGGAATCTGTGAGATTGTTTTAATATATGACAGACACACATTTGATCACTTTTATTATTTGATCACTTTGTGCTCTTTTTAATTCATTTACTTCGTTGTAGCTTCTTCCTCTGCAAGGAGGAGTGTTGTAAATGCAGCACATTTGAGAAATGGCACCAGTTTTTTTAACTCAACTTTTGCCTATTTTGTGGAAATTTCAAATATAATTGGAAAGAAACCAGACTTTTGCATGTGCCCCTTGAGAGAATAAAGTCCCAGAATGGTGTTTATTTAATTTAAAAACAAAACAATAATCAGGAACGTGAACTTCAAGAGGCCGAAAGAACGTACTTGTCCATCTTTTCACTGTTTTGCCGCCAGTGGGTCATGTCCTTTCTCCATCGAAGGTTTTCCTGACTGCCAAAAGCACTGCCAGATGGACTCCGTTCTAAATGATGGGGAAACATTATTTACTTTTTTTTTTTAACTGTGATGAAAGAGGCTGCCTGCACACAGAAAACGTGACTAACTGGTTTTAGCTGTTTTTAAAGTCCTTTCAAAAGATACAGCTGAATGCATATATGTGTGCGCCTACAGGTGTGCGCGGGAAAAAAAATGCAGAGTACAGTAATTAGTGTAACTAAATGTTTGTGTAATTCCCAAATTCTGCTTCTTAGTTCAGCATTTCTTCCCACCTGCATCTGTGTGCGCACACCTTAGGTGCAATCTCACCTAGCTGCCCCCGGCTGCGTCGCACCATTTCCTGTCTGGCCCCGATGCTGCCCAGTATGGCTTCCTCCAGCTTGGCCTTCATATCTTTGGACTTCTTAAAGGTTAGGCTGTTCATGCGTTCAAACGCCTTCTTCCCCTGCATGGTGAACACAACATGGGCCTTGTATCCATGAAGTAGAGGGTGAGTGGACGGACAGAGAACACACACACAGCAGGGAAGTTACTTGCAGCGCAGCACCAAGCAAGCAAAGCGGATTAGTAGCATGAAAAGCAAATATGCAAGCGCAGAAGAGCAAACACCAAACATACAGTATAGCAATGAAATGTAAACGTATATGGAGAACATGAACATATTTTTAGTTAAGTTAGTACCAGAGCACATGCGAAAGTTATATTGTAGTTCACACCAATGTGAGTATAAGCCAGCAATATCATACAGGCTCATGAGGTTCCCCGCTGGCTGTATGTTAACATAGAAGATAAACAGAAGAGGTGGACGTACCCCGTAATGCAGATCCCCCAACACGCGGTCTGCTCTTAGGTGGTTAATTAATGCTTAATTAGTTCAAACTGTTAATCAGTGATTGTTGATGTTACCTTGTATTCAAAGCAGGAGACGCAGAGGTAGAGGAGATCCAGCAGGCGGTTGAGCTGGGACACCGACAGATCTGTGAACCATTTCTGTAACACCAGCTCATCAGCGTTCTTTAGCACCCACAGCAGGCAGATCAGCAGACTGCGACTGGACTCCGCTGAGAAGCTCCCATGCTGACGACTCGCCTGGAGAGACGACCCGAGAGGAATGTAGGGATACAAGCCGAGGTAGCAGCACACGGCACTCAGATATTTCCATTAACTGCAGATAAACTGATATTACAGTCACTATGTCTTGCGGGAAATTACCTGCGAGTTGAGCAAGAAGCTGCTGGGTCGGGACATTGGCGATGCGGTTGAGGTGCCTGCTATCGCCATGGCGACAGTCTGACTGATCATGCTGTTACCTTCTCCCTCTGCCTCTTCTCCGCTGCTGCCTACTGCTGCCCCCTGAGGGCCGCCTGGTCGACCCCACTGATTATGTGACTCTAGTAAAGCAAAAAAAAGGAAGGAATACAAATTGCCAAGTAATTAGACATGGAACAACAGAGAACAATACATTTCCTTTTGTAGTGTAAAAATTAAAAAGTGTGTGCCACTTGGAAGTAAAATTATCAGGACAAAATAAGCACAAAAAGGGAATTAGTGTTCAGTCTATTATTTCTTTGTTGTAACAATGCTTTGTGGCAATAAATCTTATACTGTTGGAAAGCTGTTCATTTGAAAGAAGGCTTCAGAAGACATTTTCATTGGTGCAAAGGTCCGGAAAAAAAAATCGAAAGAAATGTGACATCTGTGAACCAAGGTTAGAGATTAGCTGTTACATTATGCCAGGAGGAAAAATATTTTGCAGGTCCACTGATAACTTTTCATTAACATAACTCCTCAGATGCATTTGTTTTAAAAGCAGGGAATATTTGACAATTACATCTCAAGCAACCTTATAACGCAGGCGAGTCAGTCTGCCAATTTGATAAGTTACCATTCATTAGTCCCACAGTTGGGAACTCGGTTTTGTTTCAATAAAAAGTGCTGCTGACTGTATAGCAGAAAAAGAACAGCAGACATCTGATAGACAATTTATTTGTTTCTATTTTAGAAGATAAATCTGTTTACTCAAACTGCTACATATTAAAATTACTGTCATCTATACCTGTAAAATCGTGGAGTTGTGGCAGTGCTTCCATGACGATGCCAATGAGAGGCAGGTAAAGCATGGCAACACGGGCCTTGACTTCAGGATCTGCGTAGCGAGGATCAGAGTCGTGGCTGGACAGGAGGTTGTGAACGACGCTCACTACTTTCTTATGCAGACCAAACATCCTGCAGTAGATAATACATAAGATGTAAACACTTTTAAAAGAAATGGGGGGGGGGGTCAAATTATTTATACACAGAATCTTGTTTAATTAAAACATTTTCACAAACATGCTCACCCCTCATTGTCTGGGTCCAGTATTACTGACAGCTCAGACAGTACGAGTCCAGCTAGATAATGCTGTTCTCTGAAGGGCACAGAGAGCTCAAACATGTTGGCTATCTTTTGGTCCTGGACATGTGTGGAGAAGCCAGAGCTCTGTGAGAGATAAGACACACCATTAATATCTTCTCTGTCATTACTTTAACTGTACTTAAATCTAACCTCTATGCTGAGATTTTTAAAGTGTCTTCATTTTAAGGGGGAAAACTGACCTGTGATGTTGCTGAGGACACAGAGGGGGAAGGAGAGGCAGGTGGGGTGAGCAGGCTGCAGGGCAGATTGAGGGTGACGTAGTGTTCGTGGCTGCAAACAATTCTTAAGAAATCAAGCCGCAAAGACTCCAGGGTTGGGTTCTGCAAAGCGTAAAGCTTTGTGGACACCTAGAAAGAGGCAATAGCCAACACAGATGTATATGTTTTTAAACATTTTGAGTGTGTGCAGTAAAAATAAGTCTTGAAATATCATCACATATTAGTCTCTGTTATAGTCGCAGTGTTATGAGGAAAGCCGAAATGCACTCAGTTTATATAGATTGATGTAGGCCTAATCAGAAACTTGATTCTGTCAGCTTTTTCTTCTGTCATACTGATTCTGATAGCGATGACAATTCAAAAATAAAAAACAAAAAACAGAGAAAAGCAAATTAAGTAATATACCTGTTTCCAGAATGCCCTAATTAGCGTGAAGACAAATCCTCGGTCCATAACTGACAGCAAGTCATTGAGAAAGAAGGCCAGGCTCATGTTGAGCCTCTCCACCAGCTCCAGATCCTGAATAAATGAAAAAATATGCTTTACGTGACTCCTTTTACAGTTTCAACAATTCATAAAGACAATCAAGCCAGAGGCGCACATCCACATTATTCACCTTTTGGAAGCGAGACACAATGTCACCAGCAATGGTGCTGACCAGGGCTGTGATGTCATCCATGAAGCGTTCTGGGAAACGGTTCTTCCTGGGTGACTCTAAGCGGTCGGTGAAGTAAAGGTGGTGGATGATACTCTTCACCTGTGGTAAAGGTGTTTATTGGGAGAAAACATAAGCTGTGGACATGTTTTATGATCATTATTTATTTATTTAACACAAAAAGAACAATGTGAGACATACCCATGTATGTCAAACTCTGTCCAAATTTCGGTTTCTTACCATGAGTTCGAAGAAAAACCAGGCTTGCTGCAGAGCGCCCTCCCGCACGCTTCCACTGCTCACCACCCACTGGAGGGCCAACTCTTCATGGAAGAGCTGAGTACAAAAAAAAAGAAATCGGAACAGAGACAAAGAAAGAGGGATGGACAGAGAAGGAGAGGGAAACGGAAAGCAGTACAGCCAGACAGAGATAATGTGAGGCACCAGAAAAAGTAACCAAGCATAATCTATACCTAGGTCACCTGGTCAGACAGAGTTCGAAATGTATTTATTTTTGTGGGTTATGACATAAAATAAAACTTATATGACTTACAAAATAACACTCCTAAATTTAACATAACCTGCTAGCAGGTATCCACTGTTGTGACCAGAAATATAGTACAAATAATAACACGGATACCACATTCTCTATATGAAAGAACAGCAGCGTCCAGTAAAGCTTCTGCTCCCCCAAAGCTGAAAATGAACCTCATTGCAGACAAAATGAGATAGTCAAAAAATAACTGTGTTACACGTGTGCAAGCATTTTTATTTTTAATAAATGATGCACTCTTTTCACCATGGACTACTAAAATATTACAGTATTTTGAAGTGTGACCTTCTGACCTAATGTATATGGTTAAAATACATTTTTTCTCTTTTAAAGAGAAAAAAAAAAGATGACCCCCCCCCCCCTTCTTATTGTGCATAAGTAACATTGATTGAAGTGTGTGTTTAATGCAACAGTAACATCCACCACAAGTCTGGCTAACATACTGACTTTTGACCAGACTGGCAAGTCTTGAAAGGGGCATGATCTGACTTACAGTCACGCTTTAAACATATCATTTTAAACATGTATCATACTGACTACCGAAAAGAAACACTTTCTTAAACATTTAAAGTCATTTTAGCAGACACAATCTATTTTACTTCTGCACAGAAGTCAGTATAATCTGAAAATTGCTTGGTATAAACCACCAATTAAACTAGACCAGCTTGAAAGCTCCGGGGGAGATTTTGTGAATCTACTTTTCCCAACCAAAGTAAATATGAAATATTTTGATTTATGCTGATAGATACTAAACAACCCACCTGTCTGTGTGTTTGCTGGTATAATATCTCCTATGGCGCCATAGCACCTGACTGAAAATCAAACAGTATTGGATTTTCTTAAATGAAAACCAAATACCATTTGCACTCTCTGACTGAGTGAACAAAGACTTCCCAGACTACAGCTCACTGCACAACAGTCAGTGTTAGCCAGATTACAACCAACATTCACATTACATCAAAAATTCCCCAACATGTTCAGAACAAGAGGCAGATCGGTGACATACAGCATTCAACAAGACTCCACAACAACCAAATACAACATCAATCAACCCAGAGGCACACATCCACAGACAAGACAGGTGAGGAGGACAAGAGGTGGCTGAGGGTCGGCTCCTCCCCCAGTGCAAGTGGCTCTACCTTTTTTGTGGGTAACCGTCCTGTTAAAGTTTGCAAGAAACTGGCGCTCTCAGTGTGCGAAGACATGCGATTGCCACAGCGCTCCATGGCCTATGAGTGGGATGAATGGAACGGTGACAGCAAGGTTAGTGGAGGAGCAACGATAGAGTGGGGTTGCACCTTTTTTCTCAGCAAAAGTGCGTGCGCTGAGTAACACACCCCCTCACACACACACACATCCACACACGGCACACTTTTGTGATCTGTTGGACATTTTCATACATGAAGACACAAAACAATAGACAAAGGACAGGGCCGCAACACTTGAGAAGTGTTGTCGCCGTAATCTAACACAGTTGATACATCAATAGTTTGAGCATCTTATGGTAGAGATGCAAAATGGCTGCATAAAGTGCAATCAGGTGAAGTCCCAACATTAATAATCCTTTTGTTCACAGTATAGCTATTGCTTAACGATGAGCCATTCTGCATCCCTCCAGGTAAATACAAGACCTTACAGATGCAATCGAAGGTTTTATTACAGGCAGCTTGATAGATTAAAATTAAACTAAATCCCATGTTAAACGCTTATCGTGTATGTGCTGTACGTGCCACATTTAATGTGGTAAGCTATGTGTGATTCTATGGCTACAGTATACAGATTTAGTTTTATCTTTGTGTAAATTAATATGTTATGACAACATAAAGTGACAGAAGACTTAACATCACATTAAGATGGAAAGTGGAGCAGACAAAGACCGCACACACGTAGACACACAGTCACACTCACAGATATACCATGCTCCGGAAATAAATGAATGGTGGTTGAAATGCAGGGGGGGTGTGGGGGTGTTAGGAGAAGGTCATGCAGGTTAACTAGCTGAGAGCGGAAGAAATCCAGAAAAAGAAAAAAAGGAAATAAAAAGTTTTCAGAGATAAAGATAAAAAACATCTAGTCTGCTAATAGATTTCTAACGCAACTCTTTTTTTCTCTACCGCCCCAACAATTCTCTGTGAAATTCATACACACAGAGTTCAGGTTTAGGTTTAGGGATAACTGACCACTGTAAACCCAGAAGGGAGGGTACCAATGTCTGAGAAATTGCTGCCATGGATTGCTCTGGCCTCAGTTCAAAATTGGCATTGCAATATCTGGATATAGACTACTTTACATGCAGGTACAGAGAAAAAGAGAGGTGTTAGATGTGATAAGCAAAGAGCATTGATACCTGAGACTAACGTGACAGGAGGGTCATGGAGGTGGCTGTGACTCCCACGTATGGGATTAATGGGAGGGTTGTGACTTGAGGTTTAACAGAATACTGTAATATTCTGAAGTTTTGGTCTTTTCTGTCTTTGTCTTTGATACTAGCCACTTTGTGCATGGTTTAGAAATCTCTGTACTTTGGATAAATAAAGCAAAATGTGGTCGCCGTCACAGTCGGGTGACTTAAAACCACTGTAAACAGCTTTAAGGACAGGCTGAATATATAAATGAAAGATGTGAGCATGACAAAAAAAAGAAAAACAAACAAACAAAAAAAGAATTAAAAATGAAAAACCTAAGAATGGCCCAATGTACCCGATATACCTCCCTAATAATGATTCCAGCAAAGCACACAAATAAGCCAAAACTCCAAATATATCAGTATCCCTTAAGTGTAGGTTGTTTTTGTAGTGAGGCAAAGTGGAGGACGGGGCATTCATAAAACCACCTGCATGGTTTCTGGAGCGGACCCAGGGCTGGATCCCCAGGGGGCACTCTTAGAGCCCATGGTGTTCACCCACGAGTTGGATCGGTCTAAGCCCTAGGGGTGCCAAGGTCAAAGGACACAAGGCAGGCAGGAAGCAAGGGAACAAGCGAGCAGCACGGGGGGGGAAGGAGGAGGGAAGGAATAATGACAAGTTAAAGAGGTTCAGAGGTCAGGTCAGCTGGAAGATGCCAAGGGCCTCTAAAAATTTAGCTGTCAGTAAATTAAAAATCAACACCACAGAGGAGCAAAGCACAAAAGTTCTCTCTCTCTCTCCCTTTCTTTCTCTGCGTAAAAAAAAATATATATAATAACTACCCCTCCCTCGGAGACAAGAGAAGAAAGATTTAGTTAAGTATTAGCAGCAAAAGGGAACATTCCTCAAAAAAAGGGGGCTGCATCCATCATGTCATGGTTACAAGTACAGCAAAACCATTAGAAAGGCACATTACATCATTCACTCAATGTTCACATTGTTTTTGAGGGGGTTAAACGAAAAATAAAATGTTTGAAGTGGGAAATCACAAATTATATGACACAAAATACATGAGAGCAGATAAATAAAATGAAATAAAAAGGAGCAAGGAAAACCAATAAAGAGGGTTTTTAAAAAAGATATGACTATTGACACAATTAATATTAATATTCTTGACTGATTTGACTTTAAGCTAAATACAATGTACATTTTTCACAATGCATAATAAGCATTATTTGTGTGTAAATGAACCTGTGAGATTGTGTCTATGTGTGTGTGAGGCAGGTTGCTGGTACAGCGGTTGGAAAGATAAGATGTCCAAGCTCATGTTTGCACAATTCACATGCGGTTTACATGTTGATAAAACTTTGGGTCACTGAGCAGAGGGAGGCCCCTACCTTTAGTGGGTTAAGAAATACGGATTCAGATTCAACTAACTTACATGAGTCTGTCTAAAAACACATCACAAAGCAAGAGCTCCTACGTTACAGCAATGCTAAATAATTAACTACAATATCTGACAATCACGTGGAGTATGGATGAGCCAAATTTAGAGCAAAGTGCTTAAAAATATGAGTGCGGGATCTGCCCACATTTGGACCACAGGTAAAAATTTGAGTGCTTCATTAATGATTTAACAGAAAACTGACAGAGCATTGAGAGAAAAGCAGTTACAGGCTCTTGTATGACTGAAGACCTTACCTTGCTGCCAATGATGGAGCGGACCTCATCGTCAGGAGAGGTGGGTGTACCGGAGATGTCGGGGTTACTGTTGCTAAGACTACGGGAGCGGTTGAGATTAAGGCTGGCTGGTCGAACAGCTGAGCGAGCCATGGTTGCATAGTGAACCGAACCTCCCAACCCTCCTGGGCCTTGGGCAACACACAAAGGAAGAAAACTAGGATTGGAATGTGCCACTGCAGCTAACCATACATTACTGAACCCATTATTTAACATTAGTTTCTTAACACATTCATACAGTGGCAGTGGACGGTTTAACAACTAAAGATGCTGCAAAAAAATATGCCTGTACAAACCAAACACAAACCACCATGTTTGACTTGACATATATGAGCTTTTTATTCAAAGGGTAAAACAATGTACAGCAGCTGACCATATCTACCTGATAAGGATGAGTTGGTGTCTGTGTTGAGCAGGCAGAGGACAAAAATGGATGAGGGAGGAAAAAAGTAAAAGATGAAAAGAAATTGAAAAATAAAATTATGGCAGGAAGATTTGGTCACAGATACCCACTGAGGGTGAGCTGGGGGGTTGAAAGGGGGTTAACTTAAAAGGTGAAAATAAAAGATTTAGAATAAAGAAAAATGGAGGGAGACTGTATTCACTGTGAAATACCTGGCGAGGGCGAGTTGGGGTCGGTGCTGGGCAGGCGGAAGACATAGTGGATGTAAGAGGACAGCAGGCTGTTGCGGCCGTGCATGTCCTGGCTGGTGTCCAGGTACTTATGAAGCCGGTTCACGATGGAGGCCATCACCTCGAAACATGCTTGTCCAAGATTCACTAAAGACAAACAGAAGAGTTTTCTGCTAGTACTACTGCACAGAGTACAGTGGGTGATACTTCACGTAATTAACATTACATACAAGCGTCTCTAAAAATAACTCAAGTGTTGCATTTCATTTTTATCTAGTGCAGCCCTTTAACATACCTATCTGTCCAGCGATGACTGGTGGCCGCACTACCAGCAACACCAACTTGTCCAGTAGAAGGTGAAGGAATCGAACTACTGGTTCCAGCTGGGAGGAGTTGAGTGCTGCAATGCTGGACTTGAGCTCGGCCTCCAGGTTGTTCTCCATGATGCGCATGTCTCCGATCCTGACTGGGAACATGTGCTCATCCAGGGCATGTACCAGTGCAAAGAACTTATCCAGGTACTGGTCCTAAGGATGGAGAGTTGGAGGAATGGGTGAAAAAGGACAGAAAAGAAGAGAGAAATGCAACAAAGATTAACAGAAACAAAAAAAGAGAAGAAGAGGGCAAGAATTTAAAAAAAACAAACAACTATGTAAAAGGTTGAAAAGCTATATGGAAAGAAAGTTGACAAAAGTAAGCTTGGATCTATTCGTCTGTATTCTTTGCTAAACCAGCAAGTTGGCTCACCGAGTAAAAACCGCAAAGCGAACATTACTACGAGTACACAGGAGAATCCAGCAAGTCTAATCTGTGCCAGGAACAGTGATTTATGAGCACATTAGTCCCAGCTGGGTTCCTGGAGGCCACGGTCAAGCCCCCCCACCCCCACCAAACGCCACAGTCGAATCAGAGATGGAGTAGACCTCAGTAAATTACTGGCAAGGTAAGAGTCACCACCTAATGAACTGGTGCTGGGAAGAAATTACAGTTTAAATGTGAAATTGATGTGGGGTTGTTTCTCTTAACTTTAGATGAGCATTTTAAATATTTCAAGTCACATTAAAATAATAAAGCTGTCCTTTTATTTCAAAATAACAGGTTATGTTGGTAATATAAGGATTCCAGGACACACAGATGATCACAGTAAAGATGGTTAAGATGAAGGTAGATGACAGGTTAACAAAGTTAATCTGAAAAATGCACACATCACTGATAGCTGCTGTATTGAGTACTATTACCTGTGTGTGGATGGTTGAAACAGCCACCACTTCCACATTGAACACTCCTCGATGATTGTCCACCCACTTCATGCCTGGGAGAGGGACCTGAAGTACAATAATGGGCGAGTAAATCTGAGTAGCACTTGCGTAACAACAAAAGGGAAAGGCCAGGTAATCTGATTTGCTTATAATATAGTATTATATAATAATGATTTCTGGGAATCCCATGTATAGCACACTAGTTCAATTGAATTCACAAAACATTATTACAAATTCCCTTTTAGATTATCTCTGTGCATTATGCATTATCTCTGTACATTCAATAGAAGCTTAAAAATTGAATCTTACATCTGGGGAGAGAACAGAGTAGGACTGGGGGGGTTTTTCGAGAGACACGGGCAGACAGAAGTGTCCCGTTCGCAGACGACCGTTCTGCAACATGGGAATCCACTACACAACAAAGAGAGATTGAAGAAGAAAGAAAACAAATGTAAATTTAAAACAATACATATACATCTTTGAAACTCATTGGAGCCAGAGTATGAGTGACCCTGTTTTGATAAAGATTTGTAGGTTGTGTAAAAATTTCTTTAAAAAAAAAAAAAGAAGAAAAAAAAAGTTTTACCCTTTGATATGTTGTACTATTTTCAGTTAGACATAGCTTTCAAATTATTTGTAAAATATTCTATTCTGTATTTTACAATTTCTTTCATGAATTTTTTTTACAAATGGGGTTTTTATGTGGGTGATTTTACCTACCGTGTATCCCACAGGGGTCTCCAGTGGTGTGTTCTGCTTCTGCTGGCAGCTGACATGGTAAAAGGTGAAAAGAATGTGGTGGTGGTCTGACAGGGAGGCAGGCAGCTTGATCTTAACCTCGTCGTGAAAGTCGGGGGATCTGCATCAATTATTGAACAACAAATAACAAAAACAAAGACTGTTACAAACTACTTTATATTCAGATAATTAACGACAAACCTCTTTTGAGTGGCTGCCAACCAATCTATCAAACTGTGTAGGAAGGTTATACAGTTCAGGCTGCTATCTTGATGTTGTTCTTCTAGCCTAACGGTTCTAGCTATAGCCACTATAACTATGGATCTGCCACTGTCTGAACACGCTGTACAAGCATATTTCAGTAGTTCCTTAATTGCATCAAGTACGTTTCTCTGCTGAGTGCCTGCTCATTGGTTAAGACCTCTTCAATAGTGGTAAATAGTATATGTTTCTTAACGGAGAACAAGTCAGCATTATGTCGAGGATTTTTACATTGCTTTCCCAGAAGGCTTTTAGAGAGCTAATTGAATACGGTAAGCCCCTTGTTTTAATAAACTGGCTAAAACAGGCTTAAATACTCAATTTTCACCCCAGCGATTACAAATATTTATATCAACTGACTTGTAAACATATTCCATTTCCATCCCTCAATTTTTAACTTGGGAATATTTATCTCAAGGCAAAGCAGGGGTTCAAGTGAGCTAAAAACAAATAAATTATATAAACACATCATTATTCACTTCAGCTGAATTCTTTCGAGTCCCTCAGGAGGAAACTTTCTCTGCTCAGAAACAAACAGCCCACAACTATAGTACGCCTATCAACAGATCCACCAAGATAGCCTCAAGGATGGAAATAACCAAAACTGCTTAAAAGGGTCATGGAAGGGAACTTACTTCCCATTGGAAGAAACAATTTGGTTACAGAGCAGAAAAGAAAAAAGCCTGGAACAAGAGCAGCGCCAGGAGAAACTTTTATTGGAAATGATTATGGGTTATTGGCTGGGCAATCTACATCAAAGCCAAAGCTAATGCAAGATGGAGGGTTTGCACATTTACAAAACAGTTCTTACATGTAAGAGAGGCATTTCTTTCTTTGTCTTTTTTATGTTTAGCATGTGTTGGTTAAACAGATTCCATAAGATAAATATTGTGCCACTTCTAAGTGTAATGCAAACTGACCTATAAACACTTCTTCTTTTGCAGTACAGTCCCAATCACAGTGGTACACCATTCACAGGCTGATTAATTTTAGCCTTGAAGGTGTCATAAATGACAACCCGCTCGCTGTCATAAAAACTATTTAAACTAGTGATAAAATGAAGACCCCTTAGAGACAGAAGGAACACCACTTGACACCATCTAAAAATTAACTTAACCTATTTCTTTAAAAAAAAAAAAAAAAGAGAGAGGACTTTATGCTGACGTTGAAGTAGTGGTGATTTTTCCTGATCTGCCTGTGTTTGGTCTGTTGGGATACGTTTTCTCTAGCTGCAGTACATGTCGAGGTTAATATGCTTTTTCCTCATTTTTATGTGTACAGTTGCCAAAATGATTAAATCATTCATTTTTGTACAGCTCCAGTAGATTTTTGATTATGCATTTGGTATAATTGTTTAAACCAAAACACACCTGTTGTGGTACACCACTGCAGTGTAGGCCTCTTTATAGAAATCTGCACAACTTGACTTCCCAAATATTACCTGTGGAATAAACAACAACAGTTTTACAGTAAAAAAAAAAAAAAAAAAAAAAAAGTCATCTTATAATGAATTATTAACAATTGCCACTAGAAACCTGCTGCCAAGTGTCACTTAATTCATCAACATAAAACTGAAAATGGTAAAAATCTAAAGTTGCAAAAGCACTGAGATCTAACATTCATAGCATGACTGATATGACTAAGATCAGTTCAAAATCAAGAATCCTGATGTTTTAGGAAGGCACTGCGTACCGGCATTGCGTTGCTTGGATCTTCTCCGTTCATAAATTGCACTTTCACGGTGATGTTGCGGGCGGAGCCTTGGCGGTTGGCAAAGTTAAGACTCTGAGGGTTCACATATAGCAGATTTCTGAAAAATATAAATTCAAGTGCACAGACAAAAAGAGAGGAAAAAATGAACATCAGAGACTTTGTCACACTGCAATTAAGAGACGGGAATACAACAGAGAGAAAAAATTATCATCTGTATGACAAATCTTAGAACAATTTACCTTTATATTGCAATCTTCTTGCAAGTGATTTTTTATTGATTACATGAAATCAATGAAATTTGATTTCATGTAATCAATGTAAACATACAGACTCTCATTTTTAACATTTTTTCAGGCCTTAAAATGTGTTCAGTGAGTAGTAATGTTACTCAGTATTACAATGCAAACTAATTTAGGGGAAAAAAAAAAACGAACTGGTGGTAACTTTAATGCTGCTCAATACATCTTATAATACTGCATAGCACCTTATCAGATACAGATTTAAAAAAAAAAAATCCAGAATGACTTTAATAACAATGGCCATATCATTTGACTAAGTCATAGGGATTAATGACTTTTTACTTTAATAACCAAGTGTCTCTAAAAGTGCTTGACCTACTTGCCTACCACTGTTACATCAGCTTCCATGAACTGATCAATTAAAAAGGGACAAGGCACCCATAGTAGGTAAACCATATTCTGATTGGTACATACGGGAGGCTTGGCCTGTCAGTAACAACGGAAGGCAAAAGCTAGACTTTGCTTTTCAGAAAGGGTTAAATGAGAGGGGAATGAGAAGTGTATAAATCAATAGAAGGATTTTAACGGTCTGAAATTATTTCTAATCATTTAAGATGGGTACTGAGAGCTTGGCATTATCCTCAGCAATTTAGTGCAAAAAAAAAAAAGAAAAAAAGAAAAGAAAAGAAACCAGAAGAACCTGTTGAGGGCCCTGGGCAAAACGTTCCAATTTGAGGTGTTATTTTTGCAATTTTATAAACTGCCACTTCATAAGAATATCTTCCATGTGATATAATGCATCATAAAGTCTGCCAAAAATCCGGACTCTGCTTCAGTTTATATCAGAAGTCTTGTGCAATTAATTAATAAGCATGACACTTATTGACACCTGTTGAATCTGTTGTTTTACTTCACAATCCCATTCATTATTGCCAAAGTGAGTGTACTATACTAGTTACTAAACTGTTGGGAAGGGGGAGGAGGCCCCAGAATAGGAAGTGTAAAGTAACCTGGGATCAGCTGACAAACCGCAATGACGTAGTCGATTCTATGGGGGATGGTCCCACAGAGACCACAGCTGGAACCACAAGTTACAAGGAATCGTGGGAATCTTTGTCTAATGATTAAAATTTTAATCCAGCTCTTCCTCTGTTAACATCCATCTAGAATGTCACAGCAAGTGTCATGGCTGTTTTGGAGAAGGCTACTGAACTTGAACTGAAATAGACCCCAACATGACTTCTGCTGTGCCAAAGCTGAAATATGAAGCACAAATGGAAGAATCCCTGATTGGTCAGTTCCTCTCATCCGATTCAACTTCAGTTAATAATTACACATGTGAACGCAAACTTGACAATGCAGATGGTATTTACACACAGTTGCTATTTTGAGCTGAGGGACTCTATAAGGGAAAATCACCATAACTATAACTATATAGTATAACTATATAGTTATACTATATTGGTCATAGTTTTGAGTCAAGAGAATCAAAATAAGAAGTTTTCTTATAAACAAACTAGATGAAAATTCATGTCACAACATGTAGAATTTTTTTTTCACCAGTAACAGTAATGAAACAGTATCAAGAGGACTAGGTCATTATAAAAGCTGTAGCAGTGTTAAATCTGGCTTTAAACTTCTTTGCAAAACCAACAAAAACTGCACGTACAAATGTCCCAATAGCTTGGAAAGCTTCCATGAAAACTTCACTATGCTATGAATACTTATTCACAAATATTGACAACAGCCTAAATTTCACATTTTTCATCCCGGTAAATGAAAAGTACATTAGATCAATCACGTTAGAGACTGTATGTTTAATTTAGTAGCACTCGTAAGTGCTACTTGACCTACATGACCTGGTAGAAATAGACTACACTCTACAAGTCCCAAACATTCACTCTGTTAGACAGTGTCTCCTGCTTTTAAAGATCTTTCATATACGCTTCAGGACTGATAAAATCATGCGGTAAATCAATTGCTATAGACTTGTTAAGGTAGGGTTCGAGAGTTTCCTTTTTATTCTTGGTATAACCCATTAACAGCCATCCTTTGACAGTCCAGCAGGTTATCCAACAGATGAAGCACGAGAAAGACGTAAAACAACCAAAATGCATGATTATGGATGCTTGTGTGGGCACGTCTGATTTCTATTAAAATAAAAACTGCAATTAACTAGTTTAGAATTGTTACGGCTGCGTGCCGTATCGTGTTTGTGTGCGTGGGGATCGCTGTCTCTCTCTCACACTTCTTTAGGGAAGGGGGCTTATCTGTTGGCCGTAACAACAGACGTGTCCGGGGTTCCGGAGTTCGTAGTGTGTTTTTAGCGTCATCTGCTTTCACTGCTTTTACCGCTTTTAGCCGCGCAGGTGTGCCTGCGCGTGTGGCCACTTTTAGCTGTGTGCTGTGCCTTCTCCCCTCACCTGTCGTTGAGCTGCTGCTCCTGCACCCCCCCCCCCCAGGCTAGCGGGTCGTAACAAGAATGAAAATGAATGGCTCCAGCACGGGAGGTTAGATGTTAACGCGCAAGTATCTTGAAGTTAAGCCACAACACTAACCACTGTACTGGAATGGAAATTAAAGAACTAAATATTGTTACCAACTTTATGCCAATAAAGCAGATTTCTGGCCCATTTACTCAGTTCTTCATTCCCTTACCACCCGCAGCAATCACTCCAAGCCGAGGTAATAAATCCGTACAACCACAAATTACTAGCAAGCTCATTATGATGACTGTGCGGTATTTTAATGTGCAGTAACAGTTAGTGTAACAGTCTAAGCTAATACCAATTAACAGAAATGCTAAAAAGCAAAATAGGGACAAATACTAAATCTATGCAAAAATGTATGTTTTTATGGACAATTTCAAGAATTAAACTATTTGCTTTATTTTTTTAAATACAGAAATGCACAACTATGCCAAAACTACAATCTTTATATTCCAGTAAAATATTACACCAAGACATTTTTACAGATTAGTTTCACCATCCGCTGTAGTTGAAGGTCAGCATATTTCACTTCCACTGCAAGACTGCGTGAAACAACTTACTAAGAGTTTCCCATAAAGACTGTTTTCTTTTACGACTGAACTCAGTGCACAGGAGCAATTCTTTAAAAGCTGCATGCTAATCAGAAAACTATATATTCCCCATTTCACGTCCAGTGTCATTAAAAAGAAAACAAACACACACACACACGCCGTGACACACCTGGAGAAAAAAAAAAGACATGTGTGAGCAATAAAACTGTGATGAGTACATCCTATCCAAACTCTCTGACATTATTCATGCCCCGGAGCTCCACCCTGGCACAGATGACAGACTCAATCCCATCCCAATACAAAAACAGGAAGGAGAGAGAGAGAGAGAGAGAGAGAGAGAGAGAGAGAGAGAGAGAGAGAGAGAGAGAGAGAGAGAGAGAGAGAG
>JAVDPK010001628.1:1673671-1683996 GCA_034780415.1 Cichlasoma orientale | reverse complement strand
AGAGAGAGAGAGAGAGAGAGAGAGAGAGAGAGAGAGAGCCTAGTGTGAGGCTGATTCAGCAGGATGTTAAATCAAACCCAGGAGCATTAATTACACACAGCATTATCAATCAGAGCCCAGGGAGTGCACAGTTATATGGTCTGAGATTGATCAGACTGACGATCCATCAAAACAGCGATGGCCATTGTTGGCTTTCTGCTGATCAGCTAAAGTGCTGCACCGCAGATGGAGAGTGGGGTAGGGTGTGGTATGGAGAGGGGATTGGGGTTAAATGGTTAGTAGAGTGGGGGAGGTACACATGTCATTTGCTCACTGCTGTGATTTGTTTGTTCAGGAGAGGGAGGGGTCAAGGGGGATTTGGGAGGAGGTGGGGTACAAAGCTAAAAACATAGTAGGAATTAATGATCAGCTAATCCCCCCCTTCCTCTACTGAGAGGGCAGTATATAACACGAGGCAGCCTGCTGTTCTCATATCACTTTAACAGCTAGGAAGTCTAGCTTAGCAGCAGACGCAGAGAGAAGCGCATAGAGGCAAACACGCGTAAAGCTGAAGCAGTGTTCCGGGACTGGAATTGGAAAATCATGATGAAGCTATTTTGCCTGTTGCTGGCTCTAGCCAGTTCAACTGTTGCTTTCCCCTTGGAAGCCTCAGGTAGACAAGAGCACCCGACCCAGCCTTCCCAGGCCTTCACTACAGCAGTGACCCAACCTGAGACCAGGTCTCGCTTTGCCATGCTGGACGATGTTCGCCTACTAGCAAACGGCCTCCTTCAGTTAGGCCAGAGTTTACGGGAGTTTGTCCATAAGACCAAGGCACAGATCAACGACATCTTCCAAAAACTCAATATTTTTGACCGCTCTTTTTACCAGCTGTCAGTTGTCACATCAGAGATTAAGGAAGAAGAGGAAGAGCTGAAGAAGACCACCAACTTCTTGAAGGCCAACAATGAGGAAATCAAGAATTTATCGTTGGAAATCAACTCTAAGATCAACAACATCCTGCAGGAGCGTACACAACTGCAGAGCAAGGTGGGGAACCTTGAAGAGAGGCTGAAGGGCTTGTCGCAGACCATGGCCCCTGCCGATCAGCTCAGTGAAATCACATCTCTCAAGGTGAGAAGCTTCTGTAGCTAACACTTTAGAACATAAGGCAGTAAAGATATGTCCACTGAATGAGGAGCAGATAAGCTACAGTGTTTAAGTTAAAAGGATTTAACTGCATTTTATAATCTGAGCTAACCTGGAAAACATAAACAATAATACTGCTTAAATTCTTGCTGTACATTTTTCATGAAAACCTTCGAGTTCAATATATGAGTCTCAAAGTAGCTCTTATATTATTGTAATTTTCAGGAAGTTATTGAAGCTCAAGATAAAACAATCACCAATCTTCTGAAAGCTGTCAAGGAGCAGCATGATCAGCTTGACTACCAGAAAATCAAGATTAAAAACCTGGAGGAAAAGGTACTTGTAAAGGGAAAACATCTGAAATCTGTCAGAATCTGATTTTTTAAATTACTTAAAGAATATATATAAAATTATAAACTTAATGATTCACTTGTATTCTCCTGCAGCTCAGCTCTGAGAGTTTTCAAGATACAGCTAGTAAACCAATGGACTCTGAACATGCAGCTCCTGATATGTTTGAATATCTGACAGTAAATTCAACTGGCCTGGACACAAATGGTAATTACTTAAACTACACAACAAACAACCCAAATATTTTTCTAAATATTAAACTTATTTAGATAAAAGGAGAGTCGAGAAATTAATTTGGCTTTTCTGTATTCTGTTTCAGACTTTCCCACAGACTGCACTGAGCTCTTTAACAAAGGAGAAGCAAATAGTGGCATCTATGTTGTCAAACCAAACCAATCAGAGCCATTCAATGTTTTCTGTGAAATGAGTTCAGGTGGGTGAGCAATCTGAGTTCTCAGCAAAGGATCTAAATACCATTTCTGTATTCAGAAGCACTGACATTTATTAGTGCTTTGGAGAAATGGCATTTATGGCATGCTCCTCACATTATTTATTCATGAATAAAGTTGTGTGCACTTTGTACATTTCCTTATATATTTCCTATTTCTTTATAGAAGGGGGTTCAACAGTCATCCAGCGCAGGGTTGATGGTTCTGTGGATTTTGATCAGATGTGGGAAAAATTTGAAAAGGGTTTTGGAGATCTGGAAAGTGAGTACACTTTATTTTTTTTAATAAAATATCCTAATTTCTTTACTCATAATAAATTTTCATTTGTCAAAAATGTGCTGCCATATTCTAAAAAAAATCCCCAAAACTGAAAGTATCTGAAAACATTTAAAAGGGCTGACATAAGACAAAAAAAAAGCCACAATTAATTAATCAGAATAGTTCTTAATTATTTTCTACTACATTAACAAATCTACCATGTCAGCAGTGTATCATTAGGTCTTGGTTGTGGGGGCATCTGTAAGTGCTTCCTATCGCCCTAGTCACAGGAAACAGTACCTGTTAAATGTCAGCCCTGAACTGACAAAACGACTTCCTGTATTATCTGAGCACACAGCCAGTTTGGCAGCCTTCCCCGCAGCACTTGATATTCTCAGACAAGCATCCATAATCTGTTTAAAACAAAAAGGCTCTTCACCTATGAAGATTAGTTGCAACCCTTTTTTCAGCTACCAACCTAATGATTACAACCTACATGCTACTACCGGCATGCCTTTTGTAACATGGGTGATCCAAAACCTGTTGAAAGTTCATTACAGTTTTTAATCCATTATAAGATAAAATGAGACATCAGCGTTTCCGAGATTTTTTTCTACATATAAACAAAATAAATTTGATTTGTCATGCAGAGGACTTCTGGCTGGGCCTAGAAAAGATTCACAGCCTTACACAGCAGGGCGCTTACATCCTTCGTGTTGATTTGGAGGACTGGAAAGAGGACAAACACTGGGCTGAGTACCGCTTCTCACTGGAAGGTCCCTCCAAGGACTATACTCTTCATGTCAGCCATTTCTCAGGTGACCTGCCTGATACCATGGCCAACAGCAACGGCATGAGATTCGCCACAAGAGACAGAAATACAGACAACCACCGAAACTCCAACTGTGCACGCAGTACCACAGGTACAAAGTTTTGCAAGCTAACTCAGCACAAGTACAGTATCTTGGACTGTTTCTCCACAATAGCAACAAAGTAAATAATGACCTGTGATGGAGGAATTATTTTTCTCTAAACAGAATAAAATAATTTAGCTAAGGACAACATATGTTGATATAACTTGTTTCCTATTTTGACTCTCTAGCAGGTGGCTGGTGGCTCAATGCCTGTGGTGAAAACAACCTTAATGGTAGGTACGTGTGGCTGAGACCAAAGGGGCGCTCGATGAGGAGGAAGGGCATTCAATGGAGACCTGGCACAGGTTCCTCGTACTCACTCAAGATGACCAAAATCTCCATACGACGAGCTTCAACTGACGATAGCTCCAACTAAGCCTCACTTTCCACATGTTCTCGAACAATACTACTGGCTTTTTTTTCCCAAATACACTGATATCCAAAAAATTCAATAGAAAGGGGAAGTGACGTAACACAGGCTTTACATATGCTAATTCTATATTCACCCACAACATTAAGCTGATTGCTCCCTAACACCATTCTGTCAAAGGCTAGTGCTGACCATCAGACAGCGGACCAAAAAAATGTCAGAAGTCAGCAAATGCCGAGCTGTTGCAACGAAACAACCATGGCACATAGGTTGTTAACCTACTGTGTCTGATGCAACAAGGACAGTAGAAGTGTCATTATGCAACATCTGCTATCGCTTGCAAAATAGACATTCGGCTCCACATCAGCAGCCTAATTCAGGATTGGTCAGAAAGTAACATACTGCAGTAGGACAGAAAATGAAGTTCCTATGAAGCGACTTTTTAAGCCCAGATTGCTTAATAACCTTTAAGATTAACTTAGATACATTAATGTCAACAGCAAAACAAGCTATTTTAAAGTGTTTTATCTTTGAAAATGTACTGCATGTTCCCAGGGGCTAAAGGGACAAATGGCAACAGATTATTATATAAAGCATGCAAATTATGTAAGTCAAGGTTAAACAGATCATCTCCTGCTTCTGAAAAAGTGCCCTACACATTGGGCACAATGTCATCAGCCAAATTCAGTACAAAACATGGGAGATGGAAAGCTTTTGCAGCGCACTGATGATTTTTTTTTCTTAGTCTTTTATATTTTTTTATTCTGTATTTAAACTATGGTCATGCTATATGATATGATTTATGGTATTGCTAGAAAATGATAATTTCTGTGCATTTCCTACATTATTGAGTCATATTGACTTTTGTTCATTATTTCAGCATAACCAACTGTACTGTAAATGTGCCTCATACTAACACATCACTGTGAAAAGTAGCTTTGTGTGCTAAAAAAAATCATATTTATGAAGACAAAAATAAATCTACCTGTATAAATAATTACATTGTATTATTTTTTTTATAACTTTGTGTTGAACCAAATAAAGTTAAATAAATAAAGAGAAAATTATGAAACATCAACAAAAAAATTAAGAAATGGAATTGATGTAAGGTTTGTTATTACATTCTGACTGCATTAAGTAGGAAAGACTGCTTGGCAAAAACTGCTTGGCAAAAACAGATGGACTGTGATCCCAGAAAACTCAACAAACAAACAACAACAATAAAATCCATTTAACTCAGTTCTGCTACCTGTCAGTCATGGGCCAATTAGATCTGCAGACAGTGAGGCCCTGTCAGCACCTATGTCTGGTAATGTCTGTTAGAGATGTAATCACCCATTACCTGTCTATCAAAATATACTGCTCAGGAAAATTAAGGGAACACATCAGCTCATGAATAAAATATTCAAAATCGTTACTGATATATAATTGTTGAGAACATGTAGCATCCGTCAGTGGAAACCAAAATCATCAAACCTTTTGGTAGCTGGATACGAAATCACACCAAAAATCAAAGTTCAGATTGCTCAAGCATCCCCTGAATGTTTTTTTTACAGAGTGAGAGATAGAGATGTTCCTCACATAGGGAACATTACTAAGCCACAAAATAAGGGGGAAAAATCATCACAAAGCCTGGGGCTTACACATACCAACTTTTAAAGCTTTTTTTTTTAAATTAAAATCTTCATTTGTTGAGAAACAGGTAAAGGAAAAAAATTCAACTTGAATATAATAGTAGAATATTTTAAATATATAGCAAAACACATTCAGTCAACAAAACTATGCCTAAAAATGAATAGAACACACTGAGTTCTTGCAAGCTAATGAGAAGCAGCTATAATAACACCCTTTTAAACAATTTGAAAGAAAGTGATTCACATCCAGTCTCTCTGTGTTAGCTCTGCAGCAGATTAGTGACCTGCTCAGGGTGTACCCTGCCTCCCCCCCATGACAGGTGCAATAGTCTCCAGCCCCTGTGCAACCCTGAATTCAATAAGCGAAAGAAAATGGATGGATGAATGATTCCACACCAAAATTTAATGGGCTCTTCCTTTACCAAAGCCTCTCCACCAGGGTTAATGAAATTGAGCTTAGCATTTTTTGTGCAATCCTGATAGCAAACAAACAGACAAACAAACTGCAATGATCGCACACATCCGCCTAGGTGCCTGCATTGGCAGAAGGATGGAAGATAGAAGCTAGAAGTTATTCATTCACACTACAAATGGTTTTTCTGTACCTGTATATGGTGTTCGGCACATAGACATCCCTGGCAGGGACCTCAAGGATCTCCCTGGTGGGACGCACTCTGCTGTCTGGGTAAGGTTTAACCTGCAGGAGATCAGGGGTCAAGCAGTAGTGGGGGTTCTCTGGAGCTGGAGAAATGTCCAGCTTCAACTGGGCTGTGGTGAACAGTCACAGAGAACAGAAGGGGAAGGAAATGTTAAAACAAAAAGAGAGAGAAAGGAGGACTTCTTCAGATTTCAAATCATGATAATCAGTGAAATGAAAGGACATTCATTCCAGTGTTTTAAGTACCTGTGATAGGTCTGAGTCTCCTCAGCACTGAAGATGGTCTTCTCATATCAGCTAAGAACTTATACAAATCCTCATCACTAAGCCTGTCTCCTTCCTAAAAAGCATGCAGCATAGAAACAAAAATGAGAAGACAAACAAAGAGAAGTAATACCTACTGCAATCTAACCATCTGTCTATATGCTTTGCACAAAGTGCTTAAAATACATGCACTATCATTTATTATGACATGTGCAAGTGCATTAACATGGACCTGCTTAAAGAAGTTGGTGATGGTAAGTGTTGCAGGTCTAAAACCCGTCAGGCTACATGATTCATCTCCACTTGTGGTCCTCTCCAGAGAACGCCTTCCCATGATGCTCGAGTTCCTCCGCTCTGACCATGAGCCTTTTCTCTCTGCACACAGGCGATAGAAACAAATTCAACATTTTAAATTCTACATTTATTTTTCATGCTGGACATTTTTTCCTGGTCTGCCAAAGCAACCAAAGGCTGCAACCACAGTCAGCATCAAAGATAAGTTGAAAGGTCAAAGGGTAGGTAAACACCGAGCGTCAAACTAAAAATAACACGCCAGGGATCAATATGGCTGTTTACTTTGTTTGGATCTTTTGCCCTGGTTGAGTTGCTCCTTTGTACTATCTGTAGTTGGAAAGTTCTTTTAGATAAAGACTTTGAAGCACGGCAACTTATTGACATGTGCATGTGCCTTATGCATGACTACCATTATCTGTTGTGGTGTCTAGATGGTGTAATGGTGTAACTAGATAACTATATGTGACACTGAAAGTGGGCATAAACACCATGACAATGTTTTTTCTACCCACTGTGACTTTTGGCATCATAATGAGATACATGGTTTATGTTTACATTTACAGTTAAAAAGTGTGCATTAAAGGGATGGTTAGACCTGAGAGGCTCATCTCCAGCTCTGTATCTCTCTCAAGGCTGCCAGCACTGTTAACAATGTTCATTAGATGGATGGCGGTCCAAGCAAAAGGCATTCGGTAGCGGCCCAGACGCTGGCAGAACTGCTCTGACTGGCCGCGAAGCTTCTCCAGCTTCTCCTTGTTCTATAAAAAGAGAAATATTAAGTTAATTACATCTAGGATATATTAATAATGAGTTTGAATTATTTTTAATGAGTTTATTCACTGTGCAACATAGATTCTAAAATTGGTAGATGGCCACAAAAAGGAATGGACTTTTAAAACTGAAGATGAGTACTAGTAGTTGTTGTAGTAACACTAATGAGTGCATATATTTATTATAACATCACATATAATTGTAATCCATCTGAGACAGAGCTTTCATGGCAGTCATTTCATTTACACTCGTCATACCTTGGCAGCATCTGACTCTTTGAAGACCATATAGGGCTCTGCACACTCTCCAATATCACCCTGTTGCAGTACTTTTTCCAGCTGTTGACAAAGCACACACAGTTTCAGCAACTACACTCACGTGTCATCAAACAGGTCAGAAGCCAGGTGTCAAAGGGTAGGAGGTTTCTTTAAGCAAAGCTTTATCTTTGTTTGGAGTTTACTTTGATTTGTTTGATGTATTTTGGTGCTACCAAAGAAATCTAATGAGTGACAATAAACCACAAGTAAAAACATGACTTACTGAAAGTCATTTCTGTAAGAAAAACATGAGGCCTTAAACTGGTGGCACTGCGTAATCGTGGATCTCTGACACTCAGGGTAACACAGTATTACTCATTTACATATTTACAAAACAAAAGTTAACAAGAGAGATGAAATTCTAGCATAACTGTTTCACCTTGATGACTAGGAAGACATCCTGGGAGGGGTAGGTGATGGAGAATATGGCAGAGCGAGCCAGCGTGGAGATGGCTGCGGTCTGAATGTGGGGACGCAGCATTGCTTTTGTCTGCTCAGAGTTTAGGTCAAAGAAAAAGTTCTCTGATATCTGAAGAACACATGAAACAGACACACAGGTAATTATTATTTGATCAAAACAAATCATATCACTATATCATCACAACAATTATTATTTAATTGTAATTTCTGAGTCCATGACTCTATTATGACACCGTGGCTTCTTGCTCATGGGGACTGGCAAACATGTTAACATTTCAGTGATGAATGAGCTACCAGAGAAATAATGGGGCTCCTGTGAAGGCCAATATATATGAGATCTACTTATCAAGGCATCTGCTACCCTCTAGTGTTTGTTAGCTAAAGGAGAACAGAAAGAAGCAGCACTAGATGGGCTTGTTCAGATAGATACATAGTTCCAGAGTATGATTTAACTGCATCCCCAAAAGCATAACAGGCCCACAACATAAAATTTAATAGCCCACTCATCAAATTCATTTGGCCTCTCAACAATTTTAATGGTTTGCAGAAGTGACCCAACAACTCAGAGCTGAGGAGGCACTGAGGAAAGCATAACAGCTTACCTTTTTCTTTTCCTTGACATCATATAAGGCCAAACTAGCAAATATGGGTTCAATTTCGATCTCAAACCTTCAAGGTGGAGAGAAAAAGGAGTGGCTCAGCAGAAAGCAGCAGTTAAATAAAAGAGCTACATGGCTTTTTTTTTCTTTTTTCCTTTCTGAAAAAGGCCGTCTACCACTTACTTCAAGGACAAGCACTTGACGAGTAGCCTCTGTCCAAAGTGTTCTTTAGGTACTTCAGGCACACAATGGCGCTCAATGGGCTCCTCCTACACATTCACACCAAGTGCGGCAAATAAAAATAAGACAATTGACCGCCTGGTGCCAGTTTTAGATAAAAACATTGAATTTCACAACAATTTTATCAGGTATTATAAAATTTTGACTGTAACTTTAATGGAGACTAGCAGAAAAAGTATTCAGAGTAGGGAAAGGTGCTTACTGTACCTCATCGAGGGCGGGGTGCAGAGCAAAGAGTTCACGGTGGCGGTTGGCCTTGCGCTGCTCTTCGTTATGCCGGTCAATCTCCTCATTGGGGGCACGGTCAAGGAGGTGAGGGAGGAGGGCATCGGGGAGGGAATTCTTCAAGTCAAAGATGCTACAGGCCCAGCTGCCCCGTGGGGTGTCATCTATAGACATTGACCGTCGCTTCAGGTCATCCTGTGAGACAACCAACACACACAAAAAAAAAACATCTGTCAAAGGCAGACAAACATATTTATTCTGGGACTGGTTTTAACATGAAAATGTTTATGATCTTTTGCTATCTCAGTTTATTTTCCTAATGAAAAATCTGATACCTGGTCATCCTGGTAACTGCTGCTTTCTGGCATCTCATCAGCTTCAAACACCTGTTTGGGGAGGCCTTTCTGACGCTCCTTCTGTTTGTCCAGAGTGTTGGGATTAAAGCCAGTACCAAGCTTATGATATCTGAGGGAACAAGCCATTACTTAGAACACGTTTAATAATTTAATAATATTATTTCACGAATGCATATTTTAAGAGTAAATAACCTTAAGAACATTTTCATACGACGAAGCCTTACTTTCTATTGACGACTGCCCAGTCTTCTGTGTAGGATCTGACGCAGTCTCTGACATGAGGATCAGTGTCCCTGCAGCCAGACAGGCTTAATCAGTCAAACAAGCTTTATTTTAATCAGTCAAACTCTAAATGCATTAGTCTAACTGATATGGATGGCAGGCCATTAGATGTGTTGAAATAATTAGATCTTTCTGGCATATCACACAGTGAAGCACACCTGTAATGTTTGTGCCATCTCTCCTGAAAAACAAAGAGCCAGCACTACATTGAGTAAAGGTATTAAGCCCACAGAGCTTGAAGGATTTCAAGGCACTCATTATAACTCTTAGTAACCACATGGTTTACCCAGACATCTAATACGTACGGGTTTGATTCCCATTCTTAGTTTTTGCACCACTATTGAACTGTTGGTAAGCTTATCTTATTAATATTTTACTATTTCAATTTCTTGTGTACAGAATCCAATACAAGGCAGCAAGTACTTAACACAGCCTCATTCAAATGTAGCAAACAATTTAAAGACAGTGACTTGACATGTAAATATATTGCCACTGAGTAAATGATAATTTTTTTTGGAAAATTAAATATGGAACCAAGTGCTAAATCAAAAAGCAAACAAAAAAAATAAAAATAACACTATTCATTAAAACCTGTGATTTCACATTAATTTGAAAATGTCACAATTTCCACTTGAAGTATGTAGTGCCAACTTTATTTATATCTATCTAATTATTCAGTCTCCATTATATATTATAATCTTTTATAGCTCACTTGTTTGTACATTTAACACAAATTATTACAATTACCAGTGGTGGACAGTAACGGAGTAAATTTACTTGAGTACTGTACTTAAG
>JAVDPK010001628.1:1657454-1671324 GCA_034780415.1 Cichlasoma orientale | reverse complement strand
TGTGTGTGTGTGTGTGTGTGTGTGTGTGTGTGTGTGTGTGTGTGTGTGTGTGTGTGTGTGTGTGTGTGTGTTCTTCTCCCTCTTGAGGAATTTGAACACAAATATTTTTCACAGTTTAATTAAAGACCAACTGTAGCCTCATTAAGGAGAGAAGAGGGGACCGTGTGTTGGTGTT
This sequence comes from Cichlasoma orientale, assembly GCA_034780415.1. Lineage (NCBI taxonomy): Eukaryota > Metazoa > Chordata > Actinopteri > Cichliformes > Cichlidae > Cichlasoma > Cichlasoma orientale. Next base: position 1,671,149 of record JAVDPK010001628.1, on the reverse strand, counting down.
TGGGCTCAGGAGTGCTCAGGGTCAATTGGCACTACTCCTTTAACAAACATAAGCCACTTTTACACAGATGCTGCACCAAACAAAGGCAGCATGGTGCCACCTACAGCATGTGATATTAGATACTAGGACTTCGTTGTGGAATTAGAGGCTTAATAGTATCATGCCTTGCCTGCTAATCCTTTTCACAATAATTGATTAGGCCCTGAGCATCTTTTACTGCCAGCTCAAAAGCAGAACAATAATGACACAAAACAGAGAGGCATAATAATAATGGTACCAAACCTTAAACAGGCTGTGTAAAAGGCTCGATGTGGTGAACAGGACAATCAATGATTATCCCTCATGGCATTTTGGCTAGACAGTTGCGCAGCTTTTCACACACCCAAAAACCCAACACAAAACATCCCTGACCCCAATTACAGAAAAGAGCTATCTGATTGAAATGATGAGCTGACTGGAGAAAACCAGCTGTTAATTGTTTACATGTAAACACAATGAATGAGCAGCGGTCTTTCAGGGTACTCACTGTGTTACTTGTTGTGGTTCCAACGTTGAGGTTTTTAAAGAGCTGTGGGGAGCCTCCATACTGTCCAGCTATCTGTTTCCTAACATCTGCTGCCATAGTCCTGCAAACAGAGGAATGACGGGTAGAGAGAAGACAAGAAATAATACAGCTAATGTAAAAAGTTTCTCTAGTTATCCATTAAGTAGATACGGCAGGCTTATTAGTATTTAGAATGTGGCCACTGACAGAAATATGGCTGTGTAAATGCTGTGTACACGCTGGAAGCGATTCACAGCAATGTAAATTCTTCTTCTTCTTAAACGTACTTTAAGAAGTTTGTAGTCCAGCAAAAATCAGGTAATGTTTACTTTGATTAAACAAACATTATGTAGAGGTCCAAAGTAACGTGATATTTAGAATCCCCATATGCTTATATGTTGTCAATGGCAGTAAGAAACCAAGGTTTAAATAGCTCTATATAGAATTATCACTTTAACCTTCAGTCTACTGTCCTTGAAGGAGAGGTCACAGGTCAAATGTGACATATTTCAAATCTTTATACGGTACTTCCTATATGTTGACAATACACACCACACTTGTAAGAATCATAGTTTCTAAGTCATAAGGTTTTTGTCAGTTTTTGACCAATAAATCATGAAGCTGACCTTAAAGACCTTGGTGGATGTAAGACAAATTTTAATGGATTGTTAACATGACCCGATTCTACACCCCTACAAAGTTTCATCAGAATTCATTTAAAAACCTTACGAGCTGTCATGTTTACAGACAGAATCACACGCACACACGCAAGCGCTACCAAAAACATAACCTCCTTGGCAGTAATGAGAGTGACAAATACTGTTGATTGACATATGACCTGCTAGTAAATACATTAGAAAGTCACCCAGGCAACCGGAGCACAGAATGCCCGCAAGCGACCAGCTGGCAGCTTCAAAGTGATGCACGACAGGCGAATAGCTTCCAGTGTATACGTGGCTTAAGAATCAAAAGAACACCCAAGCATACATATGCTAGAGCGAAGACTCGCAAAAATGCTGAACTACTGGTGTTATAACAAAGCATGACGGTGTTTTCATTTTCTCAAAGGTCTCCAACATATGAAATGGATTCTTGTATGTAAATATTTTAGTGCAAAATTGTTTATATTGTAAATATTGTGGAATAACTCATAAATTTAAAAAAAAGTGCAAATTAAGGCCAAAATGAATGGGAGCATCTACATCTGAAGTCATGTGATTTCACAGAGCACACTGATTCATTCAAACTGTGAGTGACAGTGGGCAGAAAGTGCATCTGCATGTGTGAAAAAACAGAGCGTAAATATCTGCATGCACTGAGGAAAAACAGCACTACAACCACAGAAGTATAACAGGTGGAATTTTTTAATATGATAATCTATGATAAATTTATTCATGTACTTTTTTAGAAGTTTTTGCTGAACCTGTTCCAGAAGCACCAACAAGGGTTTGTTGTACAGTCACACCTTTCCAGTTTTATATGATACGTGACTCCCTCTGTTATAGTCAATGTTCCACATTAAAAGCGTACAGCATGGCCCAAGTAAAATAAAGAGGTGTGAAAGGGCTGGATCTAATACATGATATTAATTCCACTATATATTAGGTTGGCAGTAAAATATGTTTCTTTTTTTCAATTTAATAACCCATTTCTAGCTCTAATCTTATATATGTGGTAAATATTGTCCGTTCTGCCTCCAGAAGCTCAAACGTTAGACTAACAACAGTGATACCACTATATCAACTATGTAACATGAGATTAACTACAGTATCTGTACTGGAAACTAAGTGATGCCTTTAACCTTAAAGGTGCAGTCAGTAATTTTTTAAGGTTATTTAATAGGGAAAAAAAGGATATTATATTCGTATAAATACATAAAATAGTGTGTTATTATGTCTTCCAACAAACTATTGCATTCTCATAAACTTAGAATTAATCCATATAAATACATAGGAGCAAGTTTGCGGTTTGTGGAAGCCACCAAGTTCCCCCACCATCAAGATATGAAACATCACAACTATGTTTTATCTTCAGAGAAGGGGTCCTCTTCACCAAAGAATTGAAAAGAAAAAAGGAAAGAGACGACGCAAACAGCATCTTAATAAAATGTCATCCTCTTCCCCCTAACCTCAAGCCTCATCTCCTGAAGTCAGGGCTCTAACACATGAAAACATGCATATACATGCTTTTTTCCCCCGATATTATCGCCATTTCTTATTGCCAGCAGATTAGGCATGCAACCCTCCCACCTACAGACAGCTGACAGGAGCCGACTAAACAACAACAACAGCTGGTTATAAGCTAAGACTATGCCAGCTAATTTTAAACCTAGAAAAGACACTTTCCCTCTGATAAATAGTTTGATTTTATTCTCACATTGTACGAGAGTTTATTCACTATGCATAAGAATCCAACAAAGTCCACTTCAAAGACGCTTTCACTAACACTGCCTAACAGCAGCAAAAACCGCGGCCTTACTGCTAGAAAACTTCAGCATATCCTCAACAACTCACCTCAGTATTGCTGTCATCACTGAGCTTCTCTGACTCACTGACCCACATCAGACTCCCTTCACAAAGTTTTACAGCCTCTTCCAGAGTAAATAGATGTGGATGCTTCTCACTCTGGAATGACAGCTGAGGTAAACAGTGGGCTGACAGCCTTTCACAGACGGGGAAAAATTCCGGGGCAGATCTGGAGCCGGTCCAAACACTAGCAGAAGCACGCCAGCCAGCTGCAACTGTTATAGGGTACCATCTAAATTTTATAAATTTTATGTTTTTGATCTCTTTTGGCTGACTAAAACATGTTTGTCCTACAGCGGCCTCCGTAGATAGGATTATGCACTTGAATTGGGAGAGGTAAGAAAGCAGAACTCAACTGACTGCAATCCACTGACATCTACCAGTGTTAATATTACAAACTGTAACTTTAAAGCATTGCCGATATTTCTGTCTCTGCCAAGAGCTTCACTGTGTTAGCTCAGACAGCATCATATATTGCACTAAAACAGAGGAAAAAATAAAATCCTTGGACCCCAGTGGTCAGCACAAAGCTCTCTGTGTTCAACTGCTGCTGCTGCTGTAGCCACGCACATTCGAAGGTCCTTTAAATCACAGCAACCACCAAAACCACTCAGAGATTTTTGCCTTGAACAGAAAAACAATGCAGCAAGAAGCCCAAAGTGACACAAATTAAAGCCGAGGAAAAAGGCTACAAACTAAAGAGCCAAGGTTATGTTACACCACTAACACAGTCTATGAGTGCCCATGGTTATGATGGTAAGCAACAAACTCTAATGTTTCTGTTTCTCTCCACCCTCATCCTAAAAGCAATATCAGAGTGACTAGCTTAAAGGTGACTTTAGACTCTGGCCCATAATTACAGTAACAGTGAGTAAGGATGAGTTGTGATTCAGAGAGTGAGGTCGCTAAGATCACCTCTGTTGCTGTATACAAACAGGAGCTGCATAAGCCTTATACAAGGTTGCAAATACATTGTCACAGTTATCATTTAAAGCAGAAAGGCAAAAATGAAAACAGCATGATTCAACTTTCCAGCTTAAGATGAACAAGATAATGTTCTCTGGGAGAGATCAGGAGGTCTCTGCAGTGCAGTGCTGTCACGGCTGGATAAAAGTAGCATGGCTGAACTGACAAACACATTCCACAGAACTCTACTTAGGACTAGTCACTGCACAGAGGAAAAACTTGATTAAGCAAACAAGCTATCCGACAAAGATGGTAACAGCAACAACTTCTCCTCCCAGGAACAAAATAGAAACTGGAAGCAGAAGAAGATCATAGTTTTGTACAATCCGGAGGCAAGATTTGAACTTCTAGGTAGCCTTTATAGAAACTAAATTTGACTTAAAATATGTGATAGCAGCTTCCATTAAAAATAACACATAGATAACAAGTTCAGTGAGAACTGCTTTCCTTTGCTAAGTGAATAATTTTTTTTTTAGCATTCAAACTGGGAACCATTTTAACTTTTATTGAGGCCAGCCATGCCATGCAATATCACAACTGCAACACAACTCAATCAAATACAATAGCAAATCTATTTTTTCCATTTAAACTGACCCAGATGCTGCCTTATCATTTCAGAACATTAGGAGTTTTCTCAATGAGTGCCACCACTCTGTTACTGGTATAATATATATAATACTGTTATAATACTGTTACTGTGTATGATCCTCTGCAGGCTGTCCAATAAGGCAATATGTCCAGTCTGCATAAATTAATGTCAAATCCCATTAATTTGCTGTGGATGTGATTAATGACAGATTCATACTCTTTCAGCTGTGACATAAACAACTTCGACATGGAAAATGTAGCACTGATAGTGAACTTACTATAGTTCAATAATGAAAACACACTTGCTTCAAATAGATTATCGATTTTAAAATAGGAAAACACTCAGGAGCATGTCTGTGGTCTTATGTAATCATCTTTCCCTTCACAGTGGATCATCGTGAAAAGCTCTCCAGAGAGATGCAAATTCTTATTTCATCTAGCAGCACCACACAGAGAAAAACTGAACCAGCAGGCATGCAAGAACATACTTGCTCAACAATTTGTATAACGTTTTGGCTGTCCGCGCATTAACTGATCAGCAATAACAGTAATTAAACATGTCTATGCTGATCTCTACCATCCATCTATCTGAACACTAACTGGGATGATGGCATTTGACAGCTTGCACAAAGCCCTTTGTTAAAGAGATTACTTTGATCTGTCTGAGGGGCGGGGAAGAGATTATAATATCGGTATTTGATATCAGCTCAGGGAGGCTTTTGTTTCATGTAAGAAATATGCAGTCTCCTTTCAGTGAGGTCAATCTTCAAACATAGCTAAACAAAGTTCAGTCACATCTCTCCCAGTGTCAGTACTACCTAGCTGCCCATCGTTAGCTACTGTAAGCGAGATAGCCAAAATTAACGGTTATCAATTTACAGTAGCTACGTTCATTTCGGTTTGTATAATTGCTGAAAGCCTGACTCCTCTCCACCTGAGACGCATTCATAAAATACGATATCATCGCTTTGTTAGTATTCAGCGGAAAAGGACAGCAGCAGCTAGCAGTGTCGCTGTCTGTCTGGGTGGGTCTGAGCATCTTTGCCTTTACAGCTAACAAGCGGCTAGCTCGGAGCAGCGAGGCTGCGCTGGCGGCTGGGCCTCCTTCTAAGGGTTCCCTAAGCTGTGGTCTGAGGGCGACCTACATGGGAGACGCAAAGTCCTCCGTGGGCATTTTGTGAGCACATTTCAGTATGTTAAGCCGTTACCTGCTAATTTTTTGGGCGAAGGCGCGGCGTTCAGCCATGGCAGTGGCCGCTGATGTGCTTAGGCGAAATTCCCAGGCAGGCAGGCAGCAGGCAGACTCCGTTTTCCACTCAATACGGCCACAGGGAAAAACGGGAAAACTGGAGAATGGATCATTACCGTAATGACCGTAACGCTGTGCGACAGAACACACCCAATGAAAAGTCCTTGCGCATTCTCATTTCAAAAGAACTCAGATACGGTAATGAAGTAAGAGTACTTCTAAAATAATATTAATAAATACCGTAGTTCTAAGCATGTTTCTTAACTAAAGGTACTTAAGAATTATTAATTTTAATTGTCAGTATAGATAAATGTATCACATAAAGTGAGGAAATTTGCGTTTGGTTATTTCTTTGTTTATAAACGTTTATATAAAAAAGCAGCAAAACCTTAAATTTAAGAGGCTGAAATGTGTAAATGGTTTTGACGATTTTGCATGGAATTTAAGTGATTATGAAAAAACATTTTTACTTTATTTTGTCTTCACATTCATTTCAGCCCCACACATACACATAACTACTAATACAACTGATGGCAAAACAGTTAAAAAACAGTTTAAAAAAAAGTTAAAAATAGATATAATAATAATAATTTATAAAGTAAGTTATAAGTTAAATATTTGCTTCTGAATGATACTGGAGTAAAAGTACAAAGTAAAATAATGACGTAAAGTACTTCACATTTGTACTGAACAATACCTGCTCCTAGAATAAAAGAATAAAAGTTACATTTGATTACTGGGATTTTGTATGCCTGTTTGTAAGCATAAGTAAAACAAAAATATTAGAAATAGGTTTGGGGACATAGCTGGGAAATATAAAAACATGGATTACTACATTAACAACCTTAAGCCTTATTAATATTCATAATCATAATACCACAATAGAGAAGAGACGGGAACAAATAGCCTAAAGTCCTATCTAGACAATGCAAAAGAAACACATTTATAAAGTCTGTATTTTGAAATCTTCATTTATACTGATTACTTTAGAAGCAAGGGAGTAATATTGTGTTACAAAAACAACTATAAGTGGCAACTGCTAAAAGGTTTAATGAAAAAAGGTTTAACTAAATGGTCAAATTGCTGTAAAAGACTGAAAAATTACAATTCAAGTATAATTGTATCACATTGGTAGGTTTAGTCCCTATCGTATATAGTTGTTATGTATAGGAAATCCGTAAACATAAATAAATAAATAAACACGAACATCTACTATTCATAATAGCTATGTGGTTGAGAACTTGGAAGCGTTATAATGAATACTTTTAATACCACGCCCTGCTCATTTGTACAACACAGAGTGCTTGCTGTTATTGAAAGAGCTACCCAAACAAAGCGGAGTGTAGTTAAAGACAGAGTTAACAGTAAGAAACCGCCCTCCCGGGCTGTCTTGATTTTTAGTTCAAGCTAACCCTCGTCGGTCGTGCTCCTTGTTCGCGGCGGAAAAACCGCGAGATCACCTGACTTTACTGTTCTACTTCCTCAAAATGTAAACATTGCCTTTCGCGTTGGGGTGTTAGTTTACGCAGCAACTACTGGATGACAAACTATGTTTTAATTTCCTTTTGTACGCAGTGTTTTTATTTTTAACTTTAACACGGAGCGACAACGCGTCTGTGAGTGTGAAACACGACTGGATCGAAGAAACTAAAAGGTAGCGACGCACTCACTGCTTTAATTTCATATCATTGTTGTATCTTGAAGTCGTGCTGTAGACTTAACACGGTGTCCGTCACGTAAAACATTTGTAGGCTGAACGGGAATGGGTTTCCTCCCTCACTGGTCAAAATGGAGAATAAAGGGAGCGACGAGGTGGAAAAATTGAAGAAAAAGTTCTTTTCAGTGTGGCACAATTTGAAGTACAGTAAGTAATTTGCTGCAGGCTAACACACACACGCACGCGCACACACGCTTCGCTGGCATCCATGCGTAACCCATGCGTGTCTACTTTGTTTCTAATGCTGTTTCTAATCACTGTTGTTTCTTTGACTTGTTCATGTTCTCCACAACAGTATACACACACACACACACACTCAACATCAGAGTTCAGTGAGACAGTAGTCTTATGCTGTTTAGTCAGTCCTTAAAATAGTTCTTCATCATACTGTTCCACACTGGTTTGTAAGTAACATTGTATGTTTTCTCTCTGTCATGCCCTGCTTTTGTCCAGTGGTTACTCTTTCTGTCTGAAGAGGAGAAAACCAGTACTGTAGTAGTCAGGAGTCATGGAACTGAACCAGTTCTGTTTTGTAGGGTAGATGTGCCAGTTAAACCAAGCTGTAAACCAGGCCATGACATATTGTCTGTTTATTGTGTGTCTCAGGTTGGGCTCTCAAACCAAAGACGTCATTCAGTAGAAATTCTCCTGTGCTGCTACTGGGAAAATGTTATCATTTTAAGGCTGAAGGTATGCTGCACACACATATGCATAAATACGTGCAATTACATAAAAAATAAAATACACACTTATGCTGATTGCATTCCCTCTAATAAAAAAGTTACATGCAATACTGGTTCCCCAAAAGATGGGACATTGTGTAAAATATAAATAAATACAGAAACACACATCATTAAACCCCACACAAATATACATTCATACGTCAGGCTATTAATCAGCATCTTAGTAGATGCTGTTTAGACAGAAACCTTTTAGAGTGAGTAAAACAGCAGGAAACCATTTTGTTTGTAGAGAAATTTCACTAACCACTTGGTATGAGACACAAGCAAGAAATAGTAAGAAAGTAATGTAATAAGTATTGTATTATAATTGACAAGATGAAAAACTAACTGTAAATTCCTGGTAATCTCTTTGCCACAGATGATGAGAGCCCTACTGAACCCTCTGATGAAGAAGTTGTTTTGGGGGATGTGGATGCTTTCCGGAAGGATTTTACATCCCGTATGTGGCTCACCTACAGGGAAGAGTTCCCTCCTCTGCCAGGAAGCACCCTGACCTCTGACTGCGGCTGGGGCTGTATGCTGAGGGCTGGACAGATGATGCTGGCTCAGGGACTCATGTTGCACTTCTTGGGAAGAGGTGAGGGAAATGATGGTGCTACAGCTGAGCTATACATCTGTGATCTTGCAACAAGAGCTGCATTAAATACAAATCTTACATAAATCTTAGTTTTAAAAAGTGATTGCGAGATCTGTAATATTTAAGTCAGTTGTCTAAATGTCTTTGGTCACAAGGTATTGCAGTGATTAGCACTGTTTCCTCACAACATGAGGAACCTGGGTTTGAATCCACCAGCAAATACAGGAATTCCAGAAAGCCACACACACAGAGGCAGGAACCCCTATGAGTCACTGAGTGGCCAACTCAATTTTTGTTTGTTTAATGCTTATTTTAGCAAAGCTTGTTTCAACTTTGAAGAGTTTCCTTATTTTTAAACAAAAATAGAACGTTTTATTTAGTTGATCTAAGACATCAAAAGCGAATTCCCCATATCTTTGTAAGATCTACTGTCTCTCAAGTGCCCCTGGACTTTATTGGTCTACATAATGAGATGACTGCCAGTTTAAAGCAGTCATTTAGAAAACAATATTTAAAACTTGTTCTTCGGTCAAATCTAAAATATGTCACTAATGAAATATTTCTCTATAAAGTGACTAATGGCCACTTTTGGATATTTATTGATCAATTTCACTTTGATTCACTTTGAATCAAGGTCATTTAGTTAATGCCTTAGACTCTATTCTGGTCCATTTTATGGCCCGGGCCACTCCCATTCTCTCCGCCTTCAGCTCCCTCCCTGTTTGTAAGGCAGAGGCACTGTTAAAATGAAATACTGGGACACTCAAACTTATAATTGAACAGAATGACACCTATTCTTTTACTGAAGCACACATGGTTCAGACTCTTTAGGGCAAAAACCTTTAATTTCAAGGTCTGAATGACTTTTTGTTCTTAATGTTCTAAATGGAAGTTTGATATGTTGAGCGATCGGGTTCAGAGATCCTCATAAAGAGCTGGTCAAAGGAGTCGATTCTATGATTTTCTGCTTCTGATATCAGGCTTTAAAAACCTATAGCCTGTTCTTGCACTACAAGTACTGTATGATGTATGGATTCTTTATCCGTTTCCTGTGTTGTTAGAATGGTGCAGATCACTACATTACACCTCAGAAGCAACATTTCTTTTTAGTTTATGTTACCCTGCTGTTGAGAAGGTGATAGAGAAACCCTAGTAGAGGTAGCATCTCTTAGCAGATACTAGCCCCATTAGATATTTTCTGTTGCTGCTTGTGAAACTTGCACAATAATGAGGATGTGGGAAAAAAACTGTTTCAGGTCAAACTCATTCCAAAACATGAGATTTCCACTTTTTCAATCTTTCTGTTGGTAAGCTGTTGGTGTGGTTTGGGTCATTGTAGCATTACGTTGTTTTTGGTATCTAATGTTGATCATTGCTCACATTATATTTGTCCAAAGACTGGACTTGGCCAGAGGCCCTGACACTCCAGCCTTTAGACACGGAGACATGGACTACGACTGCAGCCAAACGCCTATTGGCCTCTCTGGAGGCGTCTCTGCAAGGTGCTCCTGGACCCTCTGCACTTAGCTCATCACCACAGCCTCAAGGCCCTTCCCTTGGATCTGCAGAGGAGGCAGAGGCACATTTAAAGGAGATGTACCACCGCACTCTGGTGTCTTGGTTTGGCGATTGCCCTTCAGCTCCACTGGGCCTCCATAGGCTCGTCCGCTTAGGCCTGACAATGGGAAAACAGGCCGGGGACTGGTATGGACCTGCTGTGGTGGCACACATCCTCAAGTAGGTTTAAAAGTTTGAGCTGAGCTTGCAACTGTTACCATCTGATTTTTTTTTTTTAATTTATTTTATTTAATCATAATAATGTGTCAGCAGTGGTTTAGTATTGTTTAGGGTGCTATTAACAGGTTTTTATTACTTATTGATGTTTACATTAGTCATTTTTATTTATGACTTAAAATATGTAAAAGGAAAAGAAATGCACAAATACATACAAAATAATACATGAGCAATTCAACAAAATAAATATTCTTTAGACTACACCAAAATGTTTGTATTTCTGAAAAACAAAAACATAAACAATAACCTGCTTAATATATGTTTAATTGTGCATATGTAAAAGAGCTGTATTAAAATTAGTACACCCATTATAAAACCTCAGCATAGCTGTTCCACAAAATTAATTTGCGGTCATTAAAATTTTAATTTGTGTGTACAACATGCTATGTCTATATTTAAATTAGGTGATGAACACTTAATTTTTATCAACAGTATGTCAGGAAATCAATTATAATTTGTACAAGCTACTGACCATATGTGTTTATTATTGTAATTCACTGGACATATACCCACAGATTTCAAGGCCGTAACCAGTTTAATGGATAACTGATCTGTCACTGTTTAACTTTGCAAGTTGATGATGAACAAAACCCTGATTTCTAATTATCTAGTTACCATAACCTCCAGATACAAACTTCCATTTCTCACTCATTCCCTCTCTGCTTCTTCTTCTTGCCGTCCCTTCCTTTCTCTTTCTCTTAGGAAAGCTGTCGAGGAAGCGATGGGCTCCGGTTTGGCGGGTATAACTGCCTATGTCTCCCAAGACTGCACAGGTATGAAAGATGAGCCTGCTGTTGATAAAACAGGAGACTGGGCACGGCGCCCAAGCGGATCTTTCGTTTTCCACCAGTGAGACTGGAGCTGCGTAAAGCAGTGACAGCAGTCTCACTGTGTCTATTCCCCAACAAACACATCCATTCCAAATCTATAACTTCCCACTCCGACCTCTTTTTAACCTCGATAAATGTTTGTCTTCTTAGTAACATAGCTGTTTGCGTGAGAGTGCAAAATATCAGAATTTGCAGATTTTTCCTGTTTTCATATGAATATAAATCGAAATATGGACACTTTATGTTGAGCTTATTTAACTGTGGCGTTTTAAAATATGTTCTTCAGTCAATTTATTGCACAGATGTAATGACTCTTCAAATCCACAGTTTGGTTAATACGCTAGGTTTTTTTTTTTTTCAGTTCATACTTTTTGTTATTCATTATATTCATTATTATTATTTTTAAATTCTTATTAAGTAAGAAAAAAATATTTAAAAAATTTCCCACAGTCTATGACCAGATTAGCATTACATATACACGTTACCAAAGGTTTTTCTCAACCATTAAGAGTTGAAAGTACACCCTTTTTCATTTCTAAGGTTTTACATGATTGCAGGCTCTAAAATTATTTAAATATAACCTCAAATAAACAACAAAACATGACATATGAGACCATACCAATATTTATTTAACAAAAACAGCCCAAAGTGCAGAAATCGCGTGAAAAACTAAGTACATCCTATAATTTGTAGAACCACCTTTAACAGCAATAACATGAAGTAATAATTTTTTATGACTTTATCAGTCTCTCTGATTGTTGTGAAGAAATTTCTGGTCCGCTCTTCGTTACAGGTTTGAGGGCGTTCGTTTATGTACAGCTCTCTTAAGGTCCTGCCGTGGAATTTCGTTCAAATTAAGGTCTGGACTTTGACTGGGGCATTGCAGCACCTTCATTCTTTTCTTTTTCAGTCAGTGACTCAGTGACTGTGAGGTGCCCAGGCCAGGTGGCTGCAAAACAAGCTCAAGTCATCACACCTCCTTCACTGTGCTTGATATGCACAAAATCAGGTGCACAGATTAATCAGGTACATCTAGTTAGCAGCACCTGGCTGCCACTTACCCTCTTAATTCTTAAGGAAGCAGTAAGGATGTACTTAGTTTTTCACACACTGCATCTGCATTTGGGCTGTTTTTGTTAAATAAATAACGACATGGTGTATGTTGTGTTGTTGATCATCTAATTTTTCAGCTAATTTTACAACCTGCTGAGGACCAGATAATTCTTTGTTTTTAAAATCATGTCCTGATACATAAAAACCTTATTACTGAAAGAGCGTGTACTTTCTCTTTCATGACTGTATGTATGTGTTAACCAATTGTAATGGTCTGAGGCATGTACTCATTGTTGAAGTGTGAGCTCCAGCACTAGCTGATTTCATACCCTACATACTTTGTTCAGTGCATTTAGGTTTTAATGTGAATGCTCATGAACAGGATGTAAGCAGGTTAAAGAGTTCTGATTTGATACCCTTTGTTAAGCAGTCTGTTGTCATTGTCTCAATAGGTGTGTATTTGGGTTTAATAACAATGTTCAGATTGAATTTATGCTTCAGTTCAGTAATTCTTGGTTAAACCTGTTTATTTTTATTTCAAAAATCAGGAATGCTACAAAAAGACATGATTTACTGTTTGCTTGATTAAAAAAAAAAAAAATCCAAATGGATTTTAGTGATAAACCATGCAGACAGAATGACCTTTATCTGACCTTTGTGTTATTGATCCTTCATAGTGTACAGCGCTGACGTCGTCGATTGCCACAGGGTACCGAGAGCAGGGCAGACCTCTGATGAGACACCAGACGCCCCTCCTCTACTACAGAACGACCAGCCGCCGCGTGCTTCCACCTTCCCAGAGAGCCGAGCTGTAATCATCCTCGTCCCTGTGAGGCTGGGAGGGGAGAAGACTAACCCAGAGTATTTTGACTTTGCAAAGGTGAAAGATGCATCTAGGTCTGGATAGTTAAAAAAAAAAAAAAGTCAAATAAGTTCAAACTGTCATACTCACACTCACATTCATACTCACTCATATTTAAGAACAAAGGTGCATGGAGATTAAAGGAACTCGAATTAACTGGATGTTGTCACTGGAATTGTGTGTGTGTGTGTGTGTGTGTGTGTGTGTGTGTGTGTGTGTGTGTGTGTGTGTGTGTGTGTGTGTGTGT
>JAVDPK010001628.1:1637668-1657354 GCA_034780415.1 Cichlasoma orientale | reverse complement strand
GTGTGTGTGTGTGTGTGTGTGTGTGTGTGTGTGTGTGTGTGTGTGTGTGTGTGTGTGTGTGTGTGTGTGTGAGCGCGTAGTAATATCTTAAGTAGGAAACTTAAGACTGTGCCTCTCTGTCCTGTCCTTCTGTGTTCATTTAGAGCATTTTGAGTCTGGAGTACTGCATAGGCATCATCGGAGGGAAGGCCGAACAGGCCTGCTACTTCGTAGGATTTCAAGGTTAGTGTTAGTGTAATGGAAAAGCGAAAGAAGACACACAGAAAGAGGTTGGTGTGAATAGCAAACTGCTTTGCATAATATACCCTTCTTATGTGAAGAGACAAAGTGAGTTAATGTATTCCTGTTTGCGTGAGGAAAACGGAGAGGAGTGGAGATGGAGGCAAGTGAAGCAGGGCTTACTTTATTCTCTCTGACCCATCAAAACCTCGCCCATTTATCACAAGTAAACCTCCCAAGTTGTGAGCTGTAATTGATTTCCATAGGAGGCATGCATTAAATTTCATCTGAGCCCCAAAGTGAGCCACTCTTCATCACCTTCAGGAGCGAGGAGGAACCTTCAGTTGTACATCTTGGCAGTCAATATTTACGCATTTACATTTTACCAATTTGAAATACAGTGGTGGATGATGTCTAAATGACAAGCAATACATTCTCCCTGCCAAGGCACACCTCAGCGCGGCATTTATCATATGCAAATGGTCGAATATAATTGCGTGTTTGTAAAAGTAATTCCCCCACACAAAAATTAAATGACAGCCTCTTTTTGTGGGTGTAAAGAATGGGCTTGTACAAACGCATCTGATTATGTAGAATTTAATCCACCCCGGTGGATATTAAAAAGCAACAACCTTCTGGGAGGCATATTTGACGCACCACAAGCCTAACAGTAGACTAAGCGCGGTGACTTTGAGCTGCTCTGCATAGAAATTGGGGAGAAACGCATTTTTGTAATAATCGGATGTTTTTGAATAACTTGTCTTTTGTTTTGTCCTTGCAGATGACAGCTTGATTTACATGGACCCTCATTACTGTCAGTCTTTTGTGGATGTCAGCACCAACGATTTCCCTCTCCAGGTAATGTGAAATTACACAGACGAGCTGACTGGGGGCCCCAGTAATGTGAATTTAATAGTTGCTGTTAGTACTTAAGGGTATGAATCTTAAAGCAGCACTCGGTCCAATTACAGAGCCCCCCCCTCCATTTCTGCTGATTTATTTGCTGCTCAGATAACTGAAGCTGCCACTTAAGAGAAATACGGCAAATATAGGATCAGGCGCCGTGAGCCTTAATATTTCAGGGCCTGTACATACAAATCTGCACACAGCACTGTGCAGAAACTTTGTTTTATGCTTTTGCACGCTGTGGTATACAGTGTGACAAGTTGTAAATTTTTTGGATGCCGTGACAGCCGATAAATAGGATTTCATTCATCATGTGATGCAGAATACATCTTATTTGGTGTTGATGCTGTCATGGAGTGTATGTATGCCCCGCAGTCACCTGGCCCTTCAGCTTGATGAATATTTTCATGTATTTTGTCTCTTTGTCTAGTCGTATCATTGCCCCTCGCCAAAGAAGATGCCTTTCAGCAAGATGGACCCGAGCTGTACCATTGGTTTCTACTCCAAAAATTCTGAAGACTATGAGAGAATCAGGCAGGAGCTGTCGAGGGTGAGGACACCTTGATAGTTACTGCTGCTATCAAATTGTGACTCTACACAATTTGTCTCCTCAATTTACATGCTATTATTATTATTTTAAATAGTGCTTTATATTCATTGTTTAGTGTGCTGGCAAATATTTCTGCCGGTTTAACAGGAGTTGACCAGTAGGTGGCACCATTTAGCCATGAATCTGCTAATTCTTACTTCTCACATCAGTCATTTTGTTGTTGTAAGCCAATCCTTCCTACTTAAACTTATCATGCATCTGCTTAGAAGACCTCTTTCTACGTAGTCTAATGAATGAATTCTTTAGAAAGAAGATGCCTCGTGTTATCTTAAGTCTTTATAATCAACGCAACCCCCCCGAAACACTGCTTTGTTGTTGCAGCTGCTGCAGCCATCAGGGAAGGAGAAATACCCCGCGTTCACTTTCGCACAAGGTCACGGCAGAGATTACGACCTGCCGGCAGGCCTGACCCCTGAAAAGAGAGAGTGGCCCTTCATCCGTGACCCGCAGAGGACGGTCACCACTGTCGGAGACTTTGTGCTGCTTTGACAGCCATTTTTAAAAGTCCAGACAGAGCACACGTCCTCTTCTGATTAATCAAATTCCTTGAAGCCCAAAGCCTCATGAAGTTTTCGGAGCTACACGAATACAGTTTATGCATCCAGGACACTTGGTTGCAGGGAAATTTGAGATGAATGTGGAATTAACTGGTAGGACTTCTGCTTGCTGGCGACGTGAACATGTTGAATCATATGCCAGGAAGCCTTGGAACATCTTGTGGTGCTCTGCTGAATTCAGCGACCTAACGTTTTTTTTGATATAGTATTTTAGCAAAGAGGAGCGTAAAGGAGAGCACTATTCATTTTTGCACCATTATCATATTTTTGTAGACATACTTGAGATGTTAATGGAGACTTTATGAGCACGTCAGATTTTGGAAGGTTTGAGATTTTGCACCTTAAATCACTATTTTATAATGATCACTAGGTCCAGTTCACACATCAGAGGAGTAGCTTTGTGAATTAAGACTGTGACAGCATCATGTGGAAGTAGTAATTATGACTAAAAATCAGTGTTCAGTGATTTAAAAAAAATCATAGGGCTACAACTGGAGAAGTTAAGGTTTATCAAGCAAACTTCTCTGCTAAAAAACACATTTGATCAAACAAGATGAATTATTTACTCACGTGGAACATCGCAACAGCAGAATGCTTTGAAGGAGAGTTTTCATTACGCTGTTAATATTTCTTATAATCGAAATAAGAACAACTCTTTCCCGTAGCAATAATATGTGATGGCGGTATGGTGTGTTTGCTTGTCTTTGTGCGTTTTTGCCTGCTATTAATTTTTAATGAGTTATGCATCACAGTGAAAGTGACTAGAATATGTCAAGGGGATAACAGTGCCATGTAAAAGCACTACAAAGCACAGAGCACTATGTGTTATAAATCTAACTTTAACAATAGGATTCTCTGTGGGAGCGTCGCCTCTTTGTGGCTAACACACATTTACAACAGCAAATGAATCAAAGCATGAAAGAGACTCTTTTAAATCAGATTCAGGGAATCATAATCTAGAGGCTGCTGAAATCTTTTGGACCAGCAACATAGGTCCAAACCAACAATATAACTACTGTTGTACAACTTCAGTCCATTATTTCAACATTTTTTCAGAGATATTTTTCATACAAGAGGGAATTTTGTAACATTTCATGCCATGCTCCTTGTTGTGTTTCATTTTTCTTCATTCTTTTTTCTAGCAGTGAGTAAAGAACAGCTGCAGCACAGTTTCACAATGACTGCACGTGACCAAGGAAGGGAGTTCACTCTGTGTTAGGCTGCAAAGTATTCCCAACTGTTAAACACATGCTCTGTATGTCTGTTGGCATAAATTAACTTATAAAATTTCAATGTTTTACCATTGCCAAGCAAAAAAAAAAGTTGAATAAAGTCAAAAAAAAAAAAATTCTTTCTCAATCAGTTTGGGTTTTTGTCCACTTAAGGAATTCTGAGCCATCTTAGGACAAAAAAAAAAAAAAGATTAAGTGCGACATAGAAACCTCAGTGGTGTGTTGAAATGTATTCAGTTCCTTTCTCTCCCAGTCAAATGTAGTAGATTAAAACTAATCGTACGTGCTAACCATCTCTACAGCCCATTAACCAGGAACCGGAAAAAATGTGACCCAGTGACACTGGCAGCAATTGTGTTCCTCTGTGGAGGAAAAGAAAATATCCTTGTGTGCAAAGCTCTGTTACCATGGATAATCTGTCTGTTGCCCCCTTAGTTTGAGCTATGCTGGACTGTTTTCCTGTACAATACAAATTCTTGTATCATGATGAGGCATGCTTTTTAAGGAGGAAACTGTCCCTTCTGTGCTGGAGACAGGGCAAGGGTTAGGATGGAGGGACAGAAAGAGGAATCTATCTGTTCTCTGCCATGCTGAAGCACAAAGGCATCATTTAGATCCACTGTCTGATCTGTGTGTTTGACAATTTTTTTTTTTTTTTTTTAGTGGCTGGGCAACTGACTGTTTGGACAGAGCAGGAACATAAAATATGCAAGAGCAAAAAGATCTTTGGAAGAGGAAGGGTTGAGCAGACAGGAGGGATGCATTGGGACGGTGATGGGACATTTGGTATTTTTTTTTTTTGTCAGAAACATGAAAGAGCATTTGTGTCGTGGGGCACAGCGGTCTGAGGGCTGACTGTGTTCTCCAAGTATTTACAGGGGACGTATGAATATTTGATTAATATTCCCCTGAGACTCAGGGGAAGTGTAATAAGCAAGTGGTGGCTTTACAAAGCAAGCTGATCACACACACCGTGCCCTACTGTTTAACACAGCTGCCTAAAGTGTCACTGATATTGCAGATTCCTGAAAATCTAATCTGCAGCCAAGCAAATTCCTCACAAAGAGGGGAATCAGAGAGTCATTCCTCTGTTCCACAGATGGATGGATGAATGTGTGTGTGTGTGAGGGGGATGGGGGTGGACATAAAGACAGAGATGCCCCATAAAGATTTTATTTTGGTGTCATCCACAGGAGGAAATGGCTTGTGGCATGCATCTCCAAAGAGGGATCAGCAGCATATCTTAAGATTGTGCTCGACTTTAGAGTAAACCCCTCATTAGGTCTTGTCCTACAGCGACTCAAGGGACAAGGGGACCTTTTGGACTTGGCTCTCAAACCAAAGTTGGGATCTGAAAGCAGAAAGCTGGATCATGATTGCAAGATGAGCAGTTAAAATCATTTTTGTTGAAACTTTGGACAATATCCTCCAAAAAAAAAAAAAAAAAGTTAAAGAGAGATGAAGGAAACTAGAACATTGTGGGTTAGTTTGGTGATACCATCAACTGTCAAATTAAAAGAAAACACATACGTTCACAGTACTGGGTGGGTGTCGTAAGCAATCTTAAGTCTCGTGCCCGCAGGGTCAAAATGTTCCTTCTAACCTCATGGTTCCCAGAAGCTCCTCCAAGCAAAATCAGGCCATGACGAATGACACTGGGAGCGTTCAGGGGAATTCGATTTAACAAAGAGGGAAAGACACAGGTGAATCTCTAATATCCACAGTCTGTGTAGCTGTCTGGATGTTAATAATGAAAAGTGATGTCTCTGGTCTTTTTCATTCGTAAGTAGTGTGTAAATTTATATGGATGAATCTGTAGTTTACACATGTACAGGTTGTGTGTTAGACATTCTAAATCTTAGGTGTCATACTCCCTCCCCGTCTTAACACCAGGTGCAGGGGTGCTAGATTTATATCCAGTAGCCCTTGCCCACCCTTGTGGAATGCCATGCATCTTCAAACAGGTACTTCACTTTGAAATCTCATCTCGGCGCGATATCTCAAGGCGGCTAAATATACCCGGCTCCCGCAGCCGTCAGAGCGTAAATACCGCCTGCGCTGCATCAGACCGTATTCAGAGTCTCAAGTCTGTCCATGCAACTGTCCACTTGTCTCCACCCTTCTCCTTCTAAACCCTCAACCCCCATCTATCCTGTTCACAGGAGCTCCTGGAGAAGTGCTGAAGCACTGCATGCCTAATACGTCTCTTCTGGGCTGGAGCCAGATAGATGTCATGATGTTGTGATTAATCAGCACCACACAGGGCAGAGCTTTTAAGTGCACTCCACCCCATGAACATGACCTAAGTACATACTTAGTTCTTCAAATGTTCTTCACTTTTTTTTTTATTCTTCCAGTTTGGAATAGGTTTCTTTTTTTGCATCCTAGGCTAGAAAGCTTTAATAGTAACTTTTTTTAATAGTAACTTTATAACTATAAAATTTTTTGGTACCGATGAAGCGCTAAAGTGGTTTTAAAAAAAATATGTTCATTTTCTATTTTAGTTAAATATGGCAAATTCAGCAGAAATATATTGTGAGTATGCAATCATGTTATTGATTAAAACTGTCAGTGATTAATAATTAAAAACGACACCAACAGGCGACTTTCACACAGTGCGAAGAAGTACTGAAACTTCTAAAAGTGCAATTTCCAAAAAAAATAAATACAACTTGAATATGTGGCACAAATCTATGTAAAAATTAATTCTATGCTTCTCTCGATGTGCATTGTGGAGGTAAAGTAACACTCTGTACACATAATATTGCAGTAAGCTGCAGTAGGTTTGCATCAGACTCTGCCTCTCTTCCAACAGAGACGGGTTTCTGTGGCGGAGGCCCAAAGCAAAGCTTCTCACCTAGTGTTGGCTAACCTTGCCCGCCTGTGACAACAAGAAGGGCACTGGAGTTAACATTTAGATAACGGATGTGTGTGCCGCTTTCCATTTCCATTCCTGGTGACAGGGCATCTTAGGAGCACACCAGTTGTGTTTGTGTGTGAGTGGCTGTTTGGGGTGGGAGGAGTGGGGGCGCTCCTGTGTTCCCCGCATCTCAGGGGTGATGTGGGGGAACGCCGAAATTCCTCATTCTGCTCTCCTTTGAGGCATGGCCAGCCCTCTGTCAGCTTTTACTAACCAGATGCATCCGAAACAGGCACCGAGGCTGAAGGGAGGGGATATTGCCTGCTGTGTAGCTGTCGACTTGTTTCTTATTGCATGCCTGTGTAGAGCAGGGTGGCAAGTGTGTTGTGTGTACGTGTGAATGGGGTGGAGTGGAGTTTAGGAGATTGTCAGGCTGTCTCTGTGTGTGGCAGGACATGCTATTAATTTAAGGGAGTGCATAAAACACACACACACACACACACACACACACACACACACACACACACACACACACACACACACACTCCATCTGTCTTAGCTCTACTGGACTTTTGGATTGTAACTAGCATCTGTCTTTGCTATAGTGTAGCCTTTAAGTTTTGTTCTGTTAGTATTCCCCAACTCCTCTGCTTGATGACATACAGTAGAGTGAACGTGTGTGTATGACTAAGAGTGATTAATGGAAAGAAAGCAAAGTGAGGTTTGTGTGTGTGCGCGTGCGTGTGTGCATAGGTCAGTCTCTCGCCTCTCTCTCTCTCTTTGTGTACGTGTGTGTGTGTGTGTGTGTGTGTGTGTGTGAATCCCCATCTTCCATCCTGTAGATTTGTGTCTTTGTGTGATACTTTGCAATCTCATCTCCATCTAAAACTCCTGCAGGCCCTGTGCACCATTATCACGCAGTTGCAATAAAACCCACAGTAATTAAAGGGGATCTGGCTGTAATTGCCTCAGTGAATCAACTTAATCAGCACCTGTGCTCACAGTCAACCTAATGGTGCAATCTAACCTTTTAATACCCCAGAAATTAGAATTGTAAAAAATTATACACATGATAATCATTCTGTATTTTGAAACTCTTGAGTGGACAATGAGTGGACCATTGTCCAAGGCAAATATTAAAGCTGCAGTCTCCGAGTGGGCATATGTGTGTGAGTGAGAGTGAGAGAGAGAGTGGAAAGAGGCAGAGGTAGTAAGGTCAGGATGGCGACATCACTCAATAAGTCACTTTATTCTATAGTATCTCTATTATACATTAGTGCGATTCAATGAGCTTTATTGCATCTGACTGACAGGCTGACAAAAAGACAAAGCAGCACAACAGCTAAGAACGATGCACACAAGAAATAAATATTGCAAAAAGTAAGAAGGAACACTAATAATGTATTTATCTAAATCATATACCACTCAATTACTGGGCACACCATTTCCTTTAGCACACAATATCCACAGGGCTCTGTCGCACAGCTGTGAAAAGCAGCCATATTTTGAATCAAATCAATTAATCTAGCAGAATCAATAAAATCAAATAGAATTGCACAGCGAAGCGCTTAATTGATTGACGTGAAAATTTGCACCACTGAACAACCCTCCTGATAGGACAGGCATTTTTCAAAACAGAAGAAGCACAGGGGACTCATACTGGAATACAAACAGGCGTATTAAATTTGTGCATGTTTAGCAGGACACTTAAAAGAATTGAGCTGTTCTCAACAAAACCCGTGCATTACTTGCTATGACATGTCTAAGTAGTTAATTGAAAAGGTCTGCCATATTAGCTGGGTCTATCTTAGAGTACACTGCTCAAAAAAATGAAGCAGAGCTGCGAAACTAAATTTTATGGTCCAAATTTTGCAGTGTGTTATCAATAACAGTGGCACGATGATGTAGTGGTTAGCACTGTGGCTTCAAGAATGTTCTTGGTTCCCTCTGGGATAGGCTCCTGCGGCGAAAACGAATGGAGTCCAGTGTTTTTTGCAAGATGCAGAAATGTGATATTTTCTGGTAAACACCACCAATAAAACTACAGTAGAGATTTTGGCTTTTGTCACAGCCACAGAAGTATTACTGAAAATTGTAAAACGAATGGCATCTTTGAGAATGAATTGGCATTCATAATATCATGGTCCGGGAAGAAGAATACGTACAGTAACCATACTGCAGACACTAATAATTGTATTACTTACAGAGGCACAGATCTTCATAAAATTACTGCTTTTTGTGTAGCCTAAATTAAATTTCGAGTAGTTTTTCTTCTGGCAGGATTTAATTCTAAGTAGCTGGGCAGATGAAAGCAGATAAAATGATTGAAGTCATTCTACGGATCACAATCTTACATAAATCTTGACCCAAATATAGTCTCTAAGGTTCGGTGTGTAAAGTGGAGTGTGCGTAAAACCTGGTGACTGCACAAAAGCATCTGCACACATGCAGACTCTCTCTTCTTTGGTGTTTTCTAAAGTGCTCAGAAGTTTATGTGAGTTTTGCTCCACAACCGCACAGTCTTGAAAACGCACGATGCATACTATTAAACAATAAAACGGCAAGGAACAACACAGATAATAATACAGCTAAAATCATGAATAAATTAGCACGCCCATTACTCTCGTGCTGCTGGCCCACAGCCTCATTGAAATATAGGTCTTTTCAACACATATACCTAATATACTAAAAAAGAACATTTAAAATGATTCAGTGGCTTGTGTGAACACATTAATTTTCAGTACTAAAAATATATTTTTAAGCAGGTCTTGGGCCCTACTTCTTTCTTGTGTGGAATGCATAATGGATTCCTATGTAATCCATTACAGCTGCTGAGGGAGCGGGAGATAAAGAGTCTTCAGCAGCAGCCACCCGGGGTTGTTCTTCTTTAAATGAAGTTTTAATAAAGAACGACTGAGAGGCTGTACAAGGTCAATTATCAGACTTTGCCAATCCTCTGATACTCTTCTCCAATCCCCGTGCTTGGTTAGCCATAATAGCTGTCAGTCATAACTTGCTGATCTACACGTAAAAACGTCAGACACCCAGACGAAGGCTGAACCTATCTATCCAACACCTCTGTCAGTGTGCGCTTATTGTTGACTATTTTTCGTCCTGACTGGCACATAAGGTCGCCACTGTCACAGACAGGCAAATCAGGAGAGCTGACTGTGGTCGACGTTCATTTGTCAGTGCCCTCGTTGAGAAGGATATCTCTTTATGCATCAGGAATATGTTAAAAGTCACTGGGGGGAAAGGTGGAGATATTAATTTCATCTGTCCGGGGTGCTCGTTTAGCGTTGAAAGTTGAAAAGCCCCCCCCTCTCCCCAACTCATCTCAAAGAGTGAGGTGGATTTAATGTACAGGGTGCTTATGAATACGCTTATGTATTCATTTGAGCAATAAACGCCGGGCTGGGTCCCACACAGAAAAACAAACTGCCTAGCTTCCGGCAGCCATTTTAATTAAATGCCATGGATTGTCAAATTTATCGATCCCCCCTGCCCTGACACAAGCCTGAAGGATGTCCTGTGCCATTTCCATATCTTTAGCGGCTTCTCCCGCTAATGTGAGGTGAGGGATGGAAGGAGATGGAGGTCTGCTTGGCTAAATTGGGCCTGGCTTTAACAGCTTGGAGCAGAGGGAGCAAGCGAGGTGTAAATGGATGTAGATAGGCTAAAGGGGGGGTTGCACATGCCCTGAAGCAATAGCTTGAGAGTTGCACCAAGGCCTTACTCTCACTCTTGCTCTCTCAGAGCAGATCTGTGTGCAGATGGGTGTCTGACAGGCCTACAGCTGTTCTCCTAATTGTTCATTAAGTGTTCTATTGATTCCCTTATTTCAAGTACATGTGTCTTTCAGGCACTGCTCTCCATGTGAAGTGGCAGACACACATTCCGCACACACACACACACACACACGTTAACGCATGCTCTCACCTACACGTGCATCCTAGCTTGGGCCGAGATGACAGGGTGAAAATGTGAACTGCCACTTCTAATCCAGAGCTCTTCTCTCTGTGGGGTCCAGCAGGGGCTGGAAAGCAGGGGGCCGCTCTCGACGTACCAGGCTTTTATTTTCCAAACTTTTAGCATCAATCAATTAAAGTGCTGGCAGCAGCATGGAAAAATATTTAATTCCTTGTTAAGCGGCAGCAGCCTCAGATTGCACCTGGCTGATAAGGGAGCTTGTGTGAGTCAATTAGATCCTGATA
Source organism: Cichlasoma orientale (assembly GCA_034780415.1). Lineage (NCBI taxonomy): Eukaryota > Metazoa > Chordata > Actinopteri > Cichliformes > Cichlidae > Cichlasoma > Cichlasoma orientale. Next base: position 1,646,756 of record JAVDPK010001628.1, on the reverse strand, counting down.
CTCTTGCCTTGATTACTGAGGGAGAGTGCGAGCTTTATTTAGGTGGAAAATGATCGAGGAGAGGAAGAAAAGGGTGAAGTAGGTAAAGGAAGTCAGCAGCAGCGTGGTCTTGGAGCAGTTATTTTCTAATCAGTTCTATTGTGGAGTAGAGCAGCTTAGAGCAGCTCTTAACCACATTTAATCTGTAAGCAGAGCTATAAAAAAAAATTCAAAAAAAGGCGCAAATCCTGTTTGTAAAACCAGATTCTGGTGAAGACTCTTTGTAGCCCACATCTGACAAAGTCCAGAGCGAAATTACCCAGCTACATGCACTTAACACACACCAAAAAAGCAAGTAAGACGTGTAAAAATTGAACAAACCCTGGTTTCACAGTGGCAGAGTTTCCTCTTTGTGGACTAAGAGTATGCAGAGCACGTCGAGAAAGCAATTTTTTTTTAATGCTTTTATGATTTTATAAAATGGGTAGTATTGTATGGACTGGTCAGTGCTAAAGGGAGAAAAATCACCACGCACACTGTAACCATTTCTCTTTTTTCCTCCTTTGTTCTAAGCCTCACAATTTGGCTTTCAAATTGGACTTAGCGCTTCAGTGAGTCAAGTCATATACTCCCAGCCTGGGTGGTCGTCTCCATTTCTTGGGCGAGGAAATTCTGTCGGCCCTCCTGCGTTGAGTGGAGTGATAATGTTCTCTGTAAAACACAATCAGTCACCTCCTTCCCTGCCTTTGTGTAAGGCTCGAGGACCCCCAATCAATATTGGCTGGCTGGGTGACTTATCATTGCGGCCCGGCCGCAAAACTGAACTGAACAGGGCTGCAGACAGCGGGCTGCATCCTGATGCAGACATGAGGCGAGGCCTGGTGGCTGCATCAGTGACCCGCTTGCCAGGCAGTGACCAATTTGTTATGAGGCGGCGTTGAGAAAGATGGGCGGGGGAATCTCTCAGACAGTGCATACAAAGCTACTGTTTATGGAACCAAAGAGAACCTGCTGCATAAATGTAATCAAAACAGTGCCATTTGTGAGTGAAACTGATTTTTCTGCCTGTCATGATATTGCAGGTTTATGTTTCTGGAAAAAAAAAAAACTTTTCCTTTAGAACTTTTCAAAGTAGAGTTTTTCACTGTAGTCCACAAATTACAGTGTAATTATGTGGTCATTTTGGAGGACTGTAAAATAATTCAGCGCTATCAAACACCCACTAGAGTGGAACAAAATAAAAAATAGAGAATCAATTTTGAGAATTATTATAAGCTTATAGAAGGAGAAAAAAATACAGAGTGTAAACGGGTGATTCTTTATTTTGTAGACTTTTATGGACTTAACTTTCCACAGCATAGTTCTTAATCTTTACTTTGTTTTCTTTCTAGTAAGTACCATGTGTTAAACAGATACCTGGAGAAGTGTTTGTCTTCTTAATACCTGCATTGAAGTTGCAACTAAAGTTAAAAACAAAACAAAAACAAATAAACCAATTTGCATATAAATACATTTTGCATGGCAAACACGGGTTCGACGGGTGGTGTTATTTTGTGTTTAGCTGTTGGAAAAATACAGCCCAAGATGACATGAATATACTGAGTTTATACAGAGGCAGCAATTTCACTAAAGGCTGAAGACACTGGTGGACTAGCAGTTGGCTAAGGTGGCCAAGTGTTTATTAACATTTCAGTTTCTTTTATCTTTTATGACAGTAAAAAAAAAAAGTTGGAGGGATGCAGTTTCGGATTATCTGATATTTGCCTCTTAATGGCCTCTAATTGGGTTAGTAAAGAGCAGATGTTGACATTTGCTATGTGCTCACAGTCCAGGGCCTTGCTTTAGCCATTATGTTAATTCAAGCATTATATATCTGGGGGTATTAATGGGACTGACACAAGTGATGTTACAGGTAAAGGACTGTGAAATGGTCTGTAAACAGAGGGAATTGATTCCAAGGCTAAAGCGATTGTCACCGGCCTGCACTGAGCTGAACAGATACCCTCCACCTTCCCTTTTTTTTGCCTCACTCCATTCCTCCTCCTCCTCATTCTCTGTCCTCCCTGGATTCCCCCCTCCTCCCAACCTTGTCCAGCCTGTCAAATAGTCTCTGACAGCATTCCGCAGAAGCTGTCAGGGCCATCAAAAAGGTACCCAAACACAGCGTGAAAAGCCGTCTGCTTACAAAAATGAGACTGGATAAGGATCAATACAGTTTACCGCCGTTGCCCAACACCAGAGCACATCCATCCACCAACAAGCGTCACAGACGAGCCTCAGAATCAGTTGCACTTCAAGTGCTGACTCTCTGGCTAGCCAGCCTGCTGTCATATAGAGCGTGGGCTTATTTAACAGCAGCATTGCTTTTGAAAGCCTGGGATGAGACACAAAGCCGATTCACAAATTTTTTGTGAGTTCGATTTATTGTGAGCGCTGTCCTCCTTAGATAGTCAATTATGCTTTTTTGTTTGTTTGTTTGAAATGAATAGACGGGCTGTCTATATATAGGAGTGTGGAGGGAACTGTAAAAACTTGTAGACATGTTATAAATACATTTACATGTGTTTATCTGGCTGGGAGTATTTACTGTGCAGTCCTGACTTAAAAAACACTTTAAACTACAGTTTTATGAGACTGTTAATTATGGGAGTTGAAGTTTTCATGAGCTCATATGTGCTCAGACATAAAAAAAAAAATCGAATCCTTTGACCAAATTAAAATATTGTTTTATGCCTCATAAATACTGCAGGAACCCAAGGCCTGGTTTATATTATTACTGAGGCAGCCTAACAGCTATCTTGTAACAACAGGAGGAGATGACCATTGCCTGTCATGTTCATTTACCTGTGGATGTGCTCACAGAGCAGAGAGCAAGCTATAAAACCAGGTCTGCACTGCCACACAGTAATTGAATTACTCTACCATCCAGTCTTGTATTCATTTACTGTTCTGATATCTGCTGGTGATAGTAAAACGGCACATTTTTGATCTCGTCCTTCCAGGAGGCAGAGAGTCCGCTGAAGAAGTTTTTTCGGTGTGGATTTCTTTTAAAACAATCGTTTGCAAAGTGGTATTGCTGTGTGCAGTTACAGCCGCCAATCTAGGTGCTGCGGTTAACGTGGCTATCAAATAAGAGCCTGCTAACCAGATCTGTCAAAAACATGAGGCTAATAACTATCTGCCTGTATATGGGGGGGCTCAGAGGTGGGAGGAGGCACTGCATAATAAATCTGCTGTATTCATCCAGAGAAAATTCAACTTCTTCCCTTTTTTTTTCTTGATAGGGTTTGAATACGCAGGCCAGGCTAATAAAAGATTGGCCTGTCATAATGAATCAAGAGGCCCAGTGTCAGGTAGGTAGTGTGAGTCTATCCTCTCACATATCCATCTCTGGAACAAGCCCCGGTGTGCCTATATGGCTGGAGAAAAGAGACCAGTTGACACCCTATTTGGCTCTCTCCACTGAAATTAACTTTAGGCCTAGGAGAGAAGGAGAGACAGTGTTTGGAGCAGCATGGCTTCATTTTCTCCCGCAGTGAGCACCGAGGCCCCAGAGGGACACCAAGACGGATTTGCATGCCACTCGCTATTCTCCGCTACCTGCTGCAAATTTATTATTGTGGCAAGTCAGCTTCCCCAACAGCAACTTGGAGGACTTTTCAAACCTAAATGGTATCTGCAGGCGGTCAGGAGACACAAAGAAATCACATACACACACTGTCTGTTTCTCTCTCTCTCTGTGTGAGACACACACACGCGCGCGCGCGCGTGTGCGCGTGTGCACGACACAGAGGAATGGAAAAGCTGCATCAGAAAGTAATCATGGAAATCAGAATACAGCTGTCAGCGGTGGCAAACACAAAGTGATGCCTCTGATGAAGTGTCAGGCTGTTTCAGAAACAAAGAAACAGTTAGCAACTTTTCAGCCCAAGTTTGTTGCCCCTCATGCATCTATACAGAAGGGTCATCACTGTGGCTCGGCAGGCGAAAACATGCAGTATGTGCAGTATTGTGTTTTGACTCAGCCTGTCACATATTTGCTGTCTGTATTTATTTTGTCCCTTTATACTCATGCAGTCATCCTACAAATAAAAAAAGTAGAGGTTGACTCTAGAGGGCTGTGATTAGGTCAACGCGGGGAGGGGCGGGGTTTCTTTGTTTGGCATTTAGATCAACACGTATCAATATTAAGTTCACGCTAATATATAATATTAGGACAGTCAAAAGAGGAAATCCTCACACATTTTTTACGGGTTGGCAAAATATCTGTAATAATAGATGTTACAATTCTCTGATTGAGCATTTGAGCTCAAAAATGAGTTAAATATTCAATTTATTAGGATAGTTTTCTCACTTGTATGAAACGGTGAGTCGATTCTCTTTAACAAACAGAAGGGAGCAGCACTACATGATGTTTATTCAGATGGCTGTACTTCAAAAGTTACCCAGCAGCCTCTGCTGTCTTGTATTCTCAAACTGCATGTTTTTTGTACACACGATTCCTTTGAAAAAGAAAGATCTCATTGTGACTAACAGACTGAACAAACCATTTAGCAGAAAATATTCCAATGCCTAAACCCCCTAAGAGTAAATCTGTCAGTATTTTTTCAGATTTTAGATACACAGACAAAAAGAGGATGCTTTTAACTCTTTGGTTAAACGCGAAAGCATCCCGTGAAAGTTTGGCCAAAAGCACGAGCTATTGATCTGAAACTGAACCCTCATGGTGGCTGTCAGTCATTTGCTGCAGACCTGTGCTGAGACAAGCTCAAGGTCAAACACCTTTTGCAAGGTCACGAAAGAACGGGATAAAGAAATATGGTGGAGTCAGGGTCAGCGGCGCCCATCACCCTTCCTCTGTCCCCTAAATGAGTATCGCTCACCTGATTATCTATTATCATGTTATTGGACGTAAATTTAACAAGCTGTTGAGAGCACTGGAAAATCAATACCTTTTAAATGCTGTTTATGTGTGATTAACGGTTAATATCCTCACAAATTATTTAATATAATAAGGTCATTTGTCTTTCACATGAGCCCGGTACCCTGCAAAGAATAATAGAATAATAAATGAGGACACTAGTGAAGAGGAGATTTCTGATGCTTTCCCCAGCTCCGTTTTATTACCCATATCCTCTTTACAGCTACAAAGCTGCACTATGGTTATTTTATGCAAGTCATAAAATTAGGCTGAGATGGAATTAGCAGACTCGGGGCTCTTTATAGGTCAAGCCGGTAGTTTATGAGCCCACGACTCCCTGGCACTATTGTCAGGAGGCTAGTTAGAGGGGTCTTTAAGCATGATTTAATATGTCCATGCCTTGGAAAATAGTTAAATAGCTAATTAAATGGAGGAGTTAATTTACATATTAATTGACCTTCCAGTAATATTTATATTGATACCTACATGAGGATCCCTTGTCTTCATTGCCTTTCATCATAGTTAGTCTGAGCAAATATGGTGTAACTTTTTTTGTTTAAACTCAAGTTTCTTTTTATTGTCGCCAGAGAGGGGCTGTGTATTCCCCGCCATGTCAGGCACACAGCTGGCTGGGGTTTTTGTGTGCCGAGGGCTCCTTTTGTTGTCGGATAATGGACGAAGCACCATAAACAGCGATGGGAAGTGGCCCGGGGGGCTTTGCGGGTTGGGTGGCTGGGGCAGTCAGAGTGTGAGTGTGTATGTGTGTGTTCGGGGGGGTGACAAAAGAGCTTGAGGAGGTGGAGGACTGTGTCTGTGTCAAAGCTGCTCTTAATTATATCTCTAATCACCAATCAGCTTGCCAACAGAATAGGACCCCGGGGCACGACATTAGCCCAACCTGTACATAATTCGCACAACATTTCACCTGCAATGCTTTCTAACACACACACACACACACACACATACACGCGTGCGCACACAGTCTCTGCTCAGCCAAGTTACCTCCTTCGAGAGAGGATAACATCAATCTGTTTGTTTGTTACTCTCCACACCAGCTATAATGCTTCATAAGAGATTTGTGCCGCGTTCTTTATGATAATAATCTATCGTACTAATGCCGCCCCTGCATGTTGCATTGTCATGTTGATGTCCGCACGGCCATAGAGGGGTAATGATGACACGGATCAACGATGATAAATTGGAAGCACATTGTTTGTTTTCGACAGGGGGCGCGTCCGTCCTGTGCGCCGTGTTGGTAGCATGGTAAGTGTGTCTTACAGCCTATTATCAGGTTGATCATTTGTCACTAGCCTGTCTTCACTTTGTCTCCCACATTCTTTTTGGATAATGGCCCTTCAGATAGATCTGCATATGAGGCCTGCATTCAACAATAGCTGTCACGAACGGGTCTTTTCAGGCCGTGTAAACTAAAAACGTGACAACATATACACAACGGGAGGGTTTCTCAGAGAGTTGGCCTCAAGAGGAGTTGAGGTATAAGTTCCTGAAAGGCTTTGGGGAGCTTGCTCAAGTCTGTGCGTTCCAATATTTAAGCTAAATTTATTAGAAACATGTTTTCTAGCAACTAACCACGTTATACTTGGAAGTATGTGAAATAGGGCCCGTGCACGGGGTCTTCCATTTTTCATCTCCCCACGGCCTTCCCTCCTGCTGGGTTCGACAATATGGCAGCCAGCCTGGACCCCCTGATCCAGCCACAGACCAGCAGCTGCCCAGCAGACCCACGCTGCAGCACCTCAGGGCCATCAGCTCTCATCACTCACCGGGGCTAAGTAGCCTGTCAACGGTTGATGTGGCTGCAAATTAAATGTTGTTATGATCCATAGAATTTTCTCATCATTGCACCACGCATGCACTTGTTGTTAACAAGCTGATAGAAGACAGAACAGCTTGTAAAGCAAAATGTTTAAGCTGATTAATGATTGAAAACTGCTCCTGTCTAGTTAATTAGTCACTTCCTCAAGTAACTCAATATTAGAACTACAGCAGTTGGCTTATTAATGGATGAATCAATTAGCAGTATATTTTCATAATCACGTCACAATCATTTCATTTACTTCGCCTACTTTCAGCGCCTAAAATGTAAAAATTTTCTGCTTTTGTCTTTTCTTGTTTTTATTAGACCAAAAACACATTTTATATTTACATATAATATTTTGTTGTCTCGGGACCGCCGGGCATTTGAAGACAGCACATCAACATGTTAGGAATTTGTAATCTGCATTTTAACTAATACCTAGTAGTGGATTTTATAGACTAAATGATTAAGCAAGAAAATAACTAAGAGCTGCATCTCCATTTAATATGATAGATGAATTGAACTAATATAATTCTAATGGCTGGCAGTTGCAAAAGAGTAAACTGACCAACAGCTGGCCACCTGTAATTCCTCTTTTGCTCTGTGTCATTAGTGTCTAAGTGGCCCTGTTCTCAGGAGCTGGTCCAAGCTCTGCAGAAATAGCCTTGATATCACCTCTGGCTGTGAGCTACTCTGAGGCTAACAGTTAGGTAGAGTCCCAGAGCCAGGTAGCTGCACAGTGAGGATACTGGGAGATGTCAGCTGTGCTGTAACAATAATCTAGCCAGGCCTCTCCGCCCCATCTAAAGCCTCAGCCAGAGTCCAGCATTTCCAACTGAATAACTCTATAAAATGGACACCTGCCACGAGACCCCGCATGCATCACTAGTGCCAGAGTGGCGAGCACAATCGCCCAGCAGTCACGGCCAGTTGCCTGCTGATATATCAGATGCGATCCTAGAGAAGGAGTTCAGCGCCCCAGCCAAATGTTAAAGTTATTTGTTCTTGTCATTAAACTAAACTTTATCGTGACCCTCTCTTGCTCTTATTGCACTAGTAGTGATTTTCCTGAACTGGACTTTATCATTGAGACTGTCTATGAATCTCTCGGGCTTTGCCACTGCACTTCACTGAGTCATAATTCCTTGTTGCCCTTACAGTCTAAAGGGCCAGAGAGAGGGGAGGAAGAGAAGAAGAAGAAAAAAAAAAGAAAACAGAAATGACAGCCAGGCCTGTTCACTTTGTGACAATAAGCTGCTTGCACCATTTTAGCATTTTAAATGTGACTATCAGGCACGTGTGCGATTCAGTTAGTACTTTAGGGGGAAAAAATTGCACATTAAGAGGCATAAACTTGCAAATATTAATTGGTTATTTGCTGAATATTTTTAAATATTTGTGTGTGAGTCTGTCTTCTTTGTGGTTGAGCAGCTTCTCAGTGTGTGGTGGACAGAGCCTGTAAGGCAGACAGTATTAGCCACACAAATGTAACTAATAATAATAATAATAATAATATATTAACTAACTAATAATATTATATTAACTAACTAATAATGAAATGTAACTAATAATGTACCACCCACCCATTTTCTCTTTTGTCCTTTCCAAGTTGTTGGGGGCTCTGAACACAATTAAAAGGTTCCAGGAAAGACCACAGATGAAATTGTGTGGGGGAGAGTTGCTTGTTTTTTTTTTTTTAGGTGTTAAGCGGTGGTTTTCAGGGTTATATTGTTTTAAAGTAAATGCAATATTTGTGGGCTGTGTTAAAGAAGGTTTTTTATTATAGTTTATAATATGGAAAATTGTCGCATGGTTTAGTTGGCCTCTTGTGAAACATGGAAGCATCCCCTGCATGTTACAAGCAAAGTGTGACTCATCAGCAGCAGGGTATAAAGGGCTGCCCATACCCAGGTAGGGGCTGCTGATGGTGGAGGTCACAAGTGCTCCACAGAGCTGCCATATTGATCTTTGTAAATGAAATGTATCTAAAATAGAATAGAATAAAAATAACAAAAGTTGGGCTTCAATGATTGTCGCCTAGATGCTCAGTGGTCATTCGCCACAATTCCTATCTTACTATTTAAAGAAGATATTTTGTGCTTTATTTTTATTTTTGGACTCTGGTAGATTAGCTTTGCATGATTTACAGGTCAAAATAATCTTTGTTTATCTTATAAGAGGCCTCGGTGCAGCACCTAAGGTCATCCTCTATCTAAAACAAGCCTTTTTAGTTCCTTTCCCTCTCTTTAAACCAATATTCTTTTGACTGCCTGCCCCTCGCAAATAGGTCTGCTCATAGCCAAAGCTGTACGCATGACCATATTAGGTTAACCCCTGACATCTCTTATGTCATATATTTTTAAAATTAT
>JAVDPK010001628.1:1618117-1628270 GCA_034780415.1 Cichlasoma orientale | reverse complement strand
TTCTTCCTGTTAAAAGGGAGTTTTTCCTTCCCACTGTTGCCAAATGCTTGCTCATAGGGGGTCGTTTTGACTGTTGGATTTTCTGTGTAATTATTGTAGGGTCTTTACCTTACAATATAAAGTGCTTTGAGGCAACTGTTTGTTGTGATTTGGGGCTATATAAATAAAATTGAATTGAATTGAATTATTTCTGTAATAATAATAATAATAATAATAATAATAATAATAATAATTATTATTATTATTATTATTATATAATTATATATTATTATTAGATAATAGGATGCCAATACTGATATTTTTTATTTAAAAACTCGATATATCTGCTGATATATTTTAAAAATTTGGACACATGAAACAAACAGTTTTCCCTAACATTTTTTGTGAAGTTATTTACACATAAAAAAATATATATATATGTATATATATATATATATATATATGAGTCATTACTAAGCTAGTATAACAATGCCGTTTAGAAATAATCTGGTGGATTATGCATTTACACACTGCCCAGCTCTGCTCGGATTGGCTAGTTGTTGTGTTTCTGATGTTCTAAACTCGTTTGCCAACAGAGAAGTTGCAGAGCGCCCTGTGGTGCACAAACTATGCTGCAATAACACTCACAACATGGTTGAAGGGTGTTTCTCCTGTCTTTAAGTATTTAATTTCCATTTATTGGCCATTATAGATGCCGATACTAGTGCTGGCTGGTTCCTGAATCACCTAGGTTAATGAGTCGAATCTTCCTACTGAATCATGAATCACAAATCTGAGGTCTCCATTAATCATATGAGTTTTCTGACTAGCTTCTGGCTAGCTGCTGCTGCTAAGTACAAAAGGCGAGTGAGTGCGAGCGGACAGCGGAGTATCAGACTTACCAAAAATATCGCGCACCCAAGTCGTTTGGCTGAGTGACTCAGATTAACCCGAGTCCATAAAATGATCCAAGTTTACCACCACTCGCCAATACTGAAATATCGGCCAGCAGCTAATTCCGGCCCTCCTGATATATCAGTCAGGCTCTAATAAAAATAAGCAATGAAAAACTTTCCAGAGTTTTCAGTGTCACAGATTTAGTCCATTGTCAACTTTTTGACATGCTGGTGAACAAATAGTACTGATAGTTTCATCTGCAGCCAGCCTTGCTGGCTAAAATGAATGAATGGTCCGAGTCATTTAAGAGCAATTGCAGGCGCAGAGAGGTTAAATGTCTGCATTAGAATGTGTTTGCCCCCCAAGCATGTTAAAGAGCCCTTCTTTCAGGATGCCCCATAATTTCACAGACCCTAGCATGTCATCTTTCTCCGAATGTCACAGAAAATAGACTGATGAATCACTTCCTGATGTCACTGCGGTGGACTGGTGACAATCAGTGAAATGATAGTGTCTGCCTGCCTACACATATCTGTAATTGATAGCCCAAACCCCCAAACACTCGCCTCTCTCCACAAGCTATGATGGAACATTGGATTGAAATCACCCCGGATGAGGTGGGGTCTGGGCCATTTGTTATTTACTTCTCGCTCGCGTCGAAACAGCCCCCCCCCCACCTCCCCCCCTAAAACCCCTTACCAACATCACCACCTCATCAACCCCCACCCTCACTCAACGCTGCTGCCAGAATTTTTGCCACAAGAACACATTATGGTAATCAGACAGTATGTGTGTATAGGAATCAATCAACAGAAAAGCCCATCGTGAGAGTTATGACACAGAGAAGTCTGTTTGTAACTTTTGATTAATGGGGAGAGCGCCGTTGTTTGACTGGATGAATGGGGAAGTAGGACGACCTGCAGGACCAGTAAGTTCAGCAAAGGTTGTGTTGGTGCCTTTTGAACCATTATTTAGGTGGTGAAGATCCAATGTTCTGGGGAAGGGTGCTGCACTGAGTACAGCGGAGCAGGATTTAACCCATTTTCTTGACAATGTTATGTCAAGCTCCACAGAGGTGATGAATGCCATCTCAGATTCCTCTCATCAGCATTACTGCCACCTTGGCACTGCCTCTCTCCCCCTCTCTCTCCTGCACCTGCCATCCCTCTGCCTGCCTGATTTATAAAGTTGTTATGGCAATTCACTCTAATGTTATTTCCTGCCACATAAATACATATATCTCAGGCAGGTATTATAAGGCCTGTAATGGAGGAGAATCAGGGGTGCTCTGGGGATCCTTTTTTAGGATATTTGGCAGGATGTTATTGGTTGCGCTGAGAGAGAAACTTACATTAGCATTAATCCTCAAGGTACAAGATAAAAGACCGCAGAGGCTGTTTTATTATCATCAGACAGGCTTTTGCTTCAGCCTCTGCAGGTTCCATTTGTTTCGGCGACGTTTCAAAGCAAAAATTTGTTCTTTGAGTGTATTTTTGACCCTCTCAGAGTTACAGTGTTTTTCATTACAGCAGTTAAGTGCTGTTTTTTAATTTCTTGCATCCTCTCTGAACGTAGACAGCAGAGAGACGGCATGAAATAACAAGTGGCTGATAAAACAGAATCCAGATTCACAGAACTCCTGTGCCTCCGGGATCATAGAAGCATTTTTTTTTGTGAGTGAATAACAAGGCTCAGTCATTACATCACAGTATTTGTTTGCCTTCTGATGACCGCCAATCAGTCAGGTTGCAGTCCACATCCATATCGTCTTCTGTTCCTGAGTTATAACATTAAACAATGGCCAAAAAACAGTTTTTGCAGAATTTGTGATGTCACAGTCAAGCTAATCTTTGACCTTTTATATATAAAATGCTATTACTTCTTCATTTATCCTTTAAACATTTATTATAATAAGTCCATGTATTCTTAAGTTTGCCCAAAACATATTTTGAGAGGTCACATGTTTGATGTCCAAATTCTTGTCACTTCATCCTCAAATCCAAGTGGACCTTTGGGCCAAATTTGTCAGGGCATTCCTGAAATAGTGGAAGGATGGACAGGTAGCCCCAAAACATAATACCTCAACACAGGGGGCATAATCAGATGCTCCAAGCTTTAACATCCACAGAATCCCATAGTCTTCAAGCACCGGATGTTTTCCTGACCTTGTTGTAACATTACAGTATGTGGATAGACAAACAACTGAATCATTCATCACCCTTTTGTAACTTCTGCAAACAGTCAGGGTTTGCAGATCCAAGGGGCAAATTGTTTTTGGAATCTCCATTATGCCCCTTTCTAATGTTGTCATTAGCAATCAGCTGACTGGGAAAACAGGACAGCTAAAGCTACAGGAAAATCATTTGAACCTACGTCCCCATCATGGATCCCCTGCCGCTGAGGGGGGTCAGGGGTGCCTGCCAGGGTGACAGCTCGGGTCAATACTCAGGAACTGGTGGAGGATTGTGCAGTTGGGTGGGAGTTAGGGGGAGTGTAGGTAGCCCTCCCAGATAAGCCAGCTTTGAGGTGCAGTCTGCAGAATGTTGAAACGACAAGACGTGTGCACATGAATTCATGTTGGGGTGTGTACGTGGTGAAAATTAGGTGGAGGGAGGTATAAGTGATAGTTGCTGACGATGCCACCTCAAGTCAGAAGTTCACACACACTCACGCAGAAGCTAATGACAGGCCGAGTGGAGGTATTGAAAGGCGTGACGGCCTTGTCAGGGAGTGTCCCTCCCTGTCCTCTGCTGCCAACCTCCTTTCTCCTCCCGCCACTCGGAGGGCATGGCACGCCACACAAGACTGACACCTGAAATATTGAGTTATCGATACAGTGTCTTTGTGTGACAGCGTGTGTGACAGTGTGTGTGTGTGTGTGCGTGTTCGTGTATGTTCCTCCTCGTACATCCGAGAGAGTTATTGATACAATGCCTGCTTAAGGTGAGTGTTGTGTGCGTTTATGTGTGCGCCTATGACTTTCTTTTTTTTCCCCGTGTGAAGTGTCGCTACACATGTGATGGAGTTATTGATATTGCACACTTGGAGTCAAACCGCCTATCGATTCATGGAAACACGACACCTGCATACAAGTCAGGTGAAGCCGGCATGCTTCAGAAACACGCGGCTGGGTTTGCTGGCAGAATCGAAAGTTTTCAGCAAAGACATCCAAGGACTTTTAAAGATGCATGTTCCTGAAACTAGCCAATCTGCGGATGTGTTAACATTATGGGCTGATTTTTATATGTACACAATTGATGACATTTAGGTGATAACATTTGCGTGTGGGCAAAGAAAAATGGAGAAACAAAAAAGAATAAAAAAGATGCCAGTGGGTAATAGAAAAATCCAGAGTATGATGTCAGGTATTGATGTGAGATATTAAGACATTTTTTCTGCCAGGCCTATTTCAGCCAGACAGTAGGGGGCTATTTGGAATGGAGGAGGAAAGTAATAACCTCCATTTGTTCCCCCTTGTCCCTCGGCTTATGAAAAACGCCTTTACAACTTGCTTTTCCTTAACTGGGTTTTCTGGGGGATTTTGAAGTTTGGCAACTTGTCACTAGGATTGGAGCAGGTGGAAATATGATGTTCAGGTCATGGCTTTTTCTGCTAGTTCAATATGTTGCTGTGTGATTGAGGTAGGCTTGGCAGAGGGGATTTGGGTTATTAATAAAGCCCAAGGTGGTCCCAGGGCCTACGCATACTGCTTCGCAGTTGTAAGGAAAGAAAAAAAAATCATGATTTTTCTGTGAATAAATTACAAAAATAGCCTTTTTATTTGGTGTAAGGTGTAATATGTCATTATCTGTGAAGAAGGAAAATAATAAACAGCAGTGTCTGTGCTATGTGTTATTCCACATTCTGTTCTAGCGCTCCTTGAGCCCCCAGAGAGCCCGGGCAGCCGGCTCAGCTCCCCGCTCCCCCTGTCTCCATCACTATCAATTGTCTTTGAACAGCTCCGATCATCACCTCAATTATCCGTTGTCCTGCCCACCTGATGGGTTTTTTGCCAACTATAACTTCTCTGTGGATGGACAGGGAATAATGACAGCTGAGGCCTGTTCTTTGGCAGCAGGGTGGAATACAAAGAGGGCAAATGGATGTAGATGTGGCTGTAAAATCCACCTTCTCTGTGACACACACACACACACACATTGATACAAACACACTTATGAAAGACACACCCAAACATGAGAAAATACACATACAGTCTTGCAGTTGCACCTATACACTCAAAGAGACACAGATGTTGATGCAAAAAAACACACACACACACATACGCACACACACAAGCCCGCATCCCACCTCCTCCTGTAGAAAAGCCATTTACTGACCGAGCGCCGAAGTGTCAAGCTCTAAAGTGAATCTAAGAGCGTGCTTGATGTGTTCTCTCTCTCCCGCTCTCGCTCTTTCTGTCTCTCTCACTCTTTGAGGCTGAGAGAAACTCATTTATCCTGCAAATCCAAATACACGAGCAGAGTAGGGGAAATGTATTCATACCACAGGTGATCTTATTATGGGCGCGGTAAACTGAGCAATGAGAACATCATCCACTGCAAATGACACCTAAACACATATCAACAAAGAAAAAAAAAAGTAATATCATCTGCATAATCAGAGAAAAGCAGTCAGCTACCATCGTCTGGGAAATGGAATGAATCGAAAAGTTCAGTGCCGGAGCGTAGTGCTATTTATGCACGATGGTGATTCGATTTAAAGTCCGCCAGGAATCCCCGTGTTGTTACTGCGTGGGAAATAAGCATGCTGTTGATGCTTTAGCTATTAGCCAAGCAAAATGCACAAAAAATATCAAGTGCTGGATGTGAATATGGTTCAAGTAAAATATGTATGAGATGAAGCAGTGGAACTGACGCATGATGCATAACCATAATCCAGTAAAGCAAGAAACACTGCAATTGCTCCAAGATTACATGCTTTATTAAGTCAAGCGCAGATACTCCAGTCATTCCTCAGGTAGCAAGGAGTTGATGATTAATAAGTGTCATTTTGACCTAGAACCCTAACTTTTCCCAAATTTACCTCCATCTGATGCGATGCTTAATCTTTAAACCAATGCAAACATCCTATTTTATCACAAAATTACAGGTACTGCATAATTACCATCTTTTCTTCATACTATTATGAGCAACTTGAAGTTCTATCAGACACATCATGGTCATGTGAAAGTACGCAGATTATTTGTGCCAGAATGTAGTCAAAAGGCACGTGTGCTTAAATTCATCCATCCATCCATTCGCTTCCGCTTGTCCTGTTTAGGGTCGCAGGGGGGCTGGAGCCTATCCTAGCAGACATAGGGCGCAAGGCAGGGTACACCCTGTACAGGACGCCAGCCTGTCGCAGGGCTAACACAGAAAGACAGACAACCGTGTGAGCTTCTGGAAGCAAAAATCCCATTCACGTTCTCCGTAAGGATTTTGATTATGAACCACGATACTGTAACCATCCAAAGCAGATTTGCTACGACATTGTGAAATAATGGTCTGTAGAAACCACAAGTCTGTATGCCAACCATGTTTTAACACAAACATGTTTATTTGCAATGCTGAGGGAAAAGAACGACTCTACCCACAATGTTAGTGAACGTGAAACTTCAGAAATCGTGGTGACTGCAGTTAGAAACTAAGTGCTGTAAAGACTGGATAACCAGGCTATACTTTATTACACACATACACAACAAAAAATACAAATATATTCAAAACTATTATTATACAATATTACAATAATGAAAAAAATGTTAAAGCTGGAAGTTGAAAAGGAATGGGAAATTTGCTTCTAGGACCAGAGCCCTTAACAAAATGGGTGGTCACAGTTGAGCTCTATTATAGGCTTATAGGCTAATATCAGCTGATCTATCGCTATCGACATTTATAACGGTCGATCAATGAAAATGAAAAGGGTAAAGAAGAGACAGGAGAAACACTCTTCAACCATGTTATGAGTGTTGACAAGGCATATTTTGTCCAGCAGAGGGCACTCTGCAACTTTCCTGTTGGCAACACTGCGCAAACAACAACCAGCTGATCCAAGCAGTCGAGCATAAACAAGTAAATAAATAACTACACATAACAAAAGTTAGGGAGATCTGTTTATGTTTTGCGTGTCTGAAAGAAAAAAAATATCGGCTAATATATCAGAATATCAGATTTTTGAATATTGGTATAGGTATTGGTCTTAAAAATCCTATATGGGTTGGCTCTATTAGCAAAAACATGGTATTGCAACATAATGCATTATTTTATTAATAAAATGTGACATAAAATTGTTGGTGTATAATGGCATTCTTCCATCCTTTAGCAAAAATGGCCGCTGACGTGAATAGAAATTCTCGTGTACAATTCTGCAACAGTTATAGTTGGCCTGTGATGGGAAATTGTTATTCTGCGTTGTCTCAGGACCATCCAGCCAGATAGCTGAGCCATTAGCATTTTCCTCTTTGTTCCCATCTATAAACATTTTTGTTGTCCTGAAGGGTCATCTCTGTATTCTTCCATCTCCCCCTTCCTTTGTAATGAATGAGTGTAATTACCAGGCCTGATTGGTTGGAAGGTCATTGGGAATCCTGTAATTTTTCACTTATGTTAAGCTTGTGTTTGTGATAAATGTACCCAACCTTTCTGCATCCCTCCTTAGATTACTTTAGGCATAGAAATGCATCCACAAATTAAGCTGTTCATTGAACACTGCTCCTGGCTGGCCATGAGTACGTTTATACAGATAAACAAATGGAAAGGGGTGGTGTGGTGGTTTTTAATGCCTGGCCTATTGCAGAAGACGTATGTTGTATTTTTATGTTACTCATATTTTCTTTATTCATATTTCAGCTCCTGTTAAACAGTCTTTCACATTTTTATACATCAGAAAAACCATTGGCTAAAAATGTCGGCCGTTTTATCTGAATGGTTATTTTAAGGAGTAGCGCAGATGTGGATCCGATACGATAAGATGTACAATTTTGTGAGTATGTATTATAAGTGTCATACTCTGCTTAAATGTTGTTGTTTTTTTGAGATATCATTATTATATGGATGCCTCTTTGAAGATGCTTGTTCAATTACTTTGTAATCTAACTGATCCTGTTCTCGTACTGAATTTAACTGAACAGCAGATTTCCCAAGTGTCCATCTTCTCGCCTGTACTCTTTTAGACTTTCATTAAAAGTCCATCATTGGAGTAACAGCAAGATCTCCAGATCTTAAACCTGCCACCATGCCTGTCTTTCCCAGTTCATTTTCACATTTTCTAAACTTTTCCCTCCCCTCTTTGGACCTATAATCTGAGTGTTTGGTTGTGGTTTCTCTTCAGTTGGTTGAATTAGTGGCCTGTCAGAAATGGTTCTGCTGCAGGGCGCTGGCAGCTGCCCCACTCACTCCACAGCCTATCAGCCTCACACTCAGCTGTCCATGAAGGAGGGATGGAAGGACAGAAGCATCATTGGACAGAAAGAGCGAGGTAAAGCTTCAGAGGGCCAAAAGATGGAAAGATGTAGTAGTGATGGAGAAGGAAGAGGGAAGCACTCTTGATGGAAAGAGAGAGCAGCGTGGTATAGTTGAGGAATGGAGGGATGGAGCAGAGGAGTGAATCAGCTCAGGGGCCCTGTGGCCCAAAGCCAGGCAGTGAGTCAGTGGATGGTTGCAGAGGCTATGCTCTCCTTGTCTTCCTCTCTTTTTTTCTAGTTTCTTGCTCTCCTCCTGTTTCCCTTACAATTGCCTTCCTGGTGGACTCCTGGGCTTCTATCTCTCTTCTCTCTCTTTCACCTTCTCTTTTCTTCCACAGTCAGGCAGCTGACAGGCGGACCGGGGCCATGATGGACGATGCCCTCTCCGAGTCCGACAACATTTTCTCTCAGTCCCTGAAGCAAGATCAGGCAGTTTGAGACACAGGCCGACGCTGGCCTCTTTCAGTGTTTGTGAGGTCCAATTGCTGTGTTCAGTCACCCCTCTCACGACCCCCATATCAGCTGCGCAGGGCTTGTGCAAACTGGAGCTGACCACACGGCCCTGCTTCTCAAAATCTGCACAGTGGCTATGCCACAGCGAGCGGGCAACATTTAACCACATTTCAGCCCTATGACTTTTCTCTCTTTCTCTTTGTCACAGGGAGCAAAGCAGATTTATGCGATGCTAAGCAACAACAAAACTTACCTATGAAGCCGTCAAGCCCCGTCAGAAAATACGATTCTTCCTCTCAGCATGAAAATGGATTAACAATGATTTTTACAAGCCTCTTATAAACGTCATTGTGTGACAATTCATACATTTTCATTACTAACAAATTCACTCTCATCAGCTTCTTTCTTCTCACTCTTTCAGGACGAGCGACATGGTAAATATTTGGCTAAATTAGAAAACATCTTAAAATGTGTGCAAAATTAAAATATTTTCTGACCACAAGGGTTCCCGCAGCCCAAAACAAAAAAACAGCCACAACTTAATTCAATCTCATTAATTTGATAATGCTTAATCAATGAGCGCCGCTGTGTTAAAAGGTTCAGTTCAAACATCGATTACTGTCTTTCAAGCCTACCTCAACAATAAGCTGGGGGAGGCAGCTTACCATTAGTGGCTTCAAGATGCTTTAATCTACATTTTCTGAGGCATATTCATGGCGTAAAAACTGGTGTGTGCGTGAGGTGTGTTTTCAGTCTTATTACTGCTGCGATATCAAGTTTATCCCCTTCCACACATACACTCACAGTGTTGGTACACCAGCGGCCACCCACCCACCAGCCTGCCAGAACTCCAAACTCAGCCCATCCCCAGCCTTAATCCAATTTGTTCAGTCCCCCTGTCTTCTGCTGGCACAAAATTAAAAGCCTGCTCCCACAAAAACACCTCACATTTCCAAGGTATTGGCTGCCCTGCAAGACTAGAAACTTCATTTATTCTGGCTAACTTCTCAATTATCTTCCCAGTAGTGGAGACGTGTAAAAAGTACAAAAATCAATAGGATTCCATTCCCCTTGTATTGGAAAGGGGAAAATTAATGAGATAGGACACTCTCTTAATCAGAAATAAATGTTTTAATTCAGACAATGACATAGTTTTCCCTTGCAGAAGGATGACAAATGCCGAAGCGCTAGGAGCCCCACCAAGAAGCCGTTTCAATTTTATTGTAAATATAAAAGGTATTGATCTGTGAGATGTACAAACCCTATTGCTTACAAAAGCCATTCAGGGGGACTGGGAAAACTATTAAGCGGCGGGTCAGAAATCAATAAACAACACTAAGAGGTGGCTGTGCCTGCCCTCTCTGG
>JAVDPK010001628.1:1571655-1613017 GCA_034780415.1 Cichlasoma orientale | reverse complement strand
CACACACACACACACACACACACACACACACACACACACACACACACACACACACACACACACACACAATTTCAAAGATGGAGACAGTGATTAAGACAGTGATCATATGCATTTAGCAAAAGATCAAAAAATTCCACAGCTATTTTCAAAATTCAATTTAATCATATACCCACAAAATTTCCATATTTATTCACAAATGCCGACTGGCTCATTAAAATTAACCTTTTCACTTGGCAGGTAGGAGGCAAGGGAAATGTCCTTTTTTATGTGGTTATTTAGGAAGGACGACACACACACATCCAGGAATTAAACATGCTTTGGCAGAACGTAAATTTCCGTTTTATGTGGCAATACTTTCTGCTAATTGTTTCCCTGCACCTTGATCCCATAATTAGGCCTTTACTGATTACCTAATTACCCAGCAGCAGAAGGGCAGGTTGACGGCAACATTTCAGCCATCGTTCAAAGGCTCATTATCCCTCTGAAAGTCACTCTCTCTATCTCTGCCCCCCCCCCCCCGCCACCCCAACTCTTCACCCTGCCTCCTCTCCTTTCCTTCCTCCATTCCTTTCCTAGCATCACCTGCTCTCCTCTCCTCAGTGCACTGAGGGGAACAGGGAGGAGGTGTAGTATGTGGACCACAACGCTCTACCACCCCTCTGCATTTGTCAAGCTGTCCGTTACAATGGCAAGTTTGCCACATCGCAACTGCCCCTCTGACAGCCAAGTTTATATTGCAATGGGAAGGTGCATGTCGAGTGGAGTCGGGCAGGGAGGAAAGAAAGGAGGAAGGGGTAACAGGCACAAAGGAGGACATAGGGGGAGGAGGTGGAGAGATGCAGAGAGAGAGAGCTAAAGGGAGAATGAAAGAGGTAATTTATAGGTAGTGGGTTTGATTTGCACTGGCGCTCTTGTCTCATGGCAAGATATATGTCAGGAGTGGCTTGGAGGAGGATGGAAGAGGGGAGAAGGGAGGGGAGGATTCTGCTCAGGCTCTCCCATTGCCTCAGGCCCCTCCTGGGTTTCTCAGGTGCACGGAGCCTTTCTCATTTCACTGCACAGTGGGGCCTCCAGACATGGCACTGCTATGTGCCCCGGGGATACCCCCTACCTTACTGCACTCCTCTCCTTTTCCCTCCTTCAGTCCTTTCCCTGTTTGTCTCCTACCCCTCTCTCTCTCTCTCTCTTTCTCTCAGCCTCTTTTTCCACCCTCCCACCCTTTCCTGGGGCATCCCTTCCCAGCAGGGTGGGCCAGAAGAGTAGGCACCGAGCACTTTTGTGTCGCTACAGCCATTTGACTCAATGCGGGACAACATGGTTAATCACTAATCCAATTTTGGGGGCCCTGTGCTCCAGCAAGGGGTTCTCTGTGCTCTTGTCACACTTCATTAGAGCCATTACAGGTCATTTTATTTTTCGTCTGCGGCCTAATGTTCTCAGTGACACATTAAACACCTCGAGGGCAGTTAGAGGAGACAGTAGAGGGAGCTAGAGAGATGTAAGGGGCAGGGATTAAAACCTGGTATCTTCAGCCTTTCAGTCGGGCTGGCAGTATTTTGTCATTCTAAAGAAGGTTTGAGACGCGCTTCCTTAAAATCCAGCTCAGTGAGAGGCGCAGAATCTTGACTGAAAGCAGCGATGACTGATTTATCATTTATATACTGTAATGTAGGGCAAGAACTGTTCATTTGTGAATCTGCACCTATGCAATCATCACATGATGTAATAAGCGAAACAAACACTGCCTTAGTAACATTAAAACAATGCTAAATTAGCTTAAATCAGTCTTACACCTCAATTCTTTTCTACAAGAAAAATATTTATGCAGAAATGCTTCCCCTTTTCTCTTTCTCTGTCCACCCCCCGTGTTGTATGATCAGGCCGGTGATCAGATGGGTATCCCGGTGCCAGCGGTGCATCTGCTGTGACTATATCACAGAGTCTAATTGGCATGAAAAGAGCCACACAGAGCTTGCAAGCAGGCCGTTCTATTATCCCCACGGACATCTCATTTAAGGGAACTCATGTAGAGAACCCGAGCGCCGACTTGCATGGTTTAGCATCTTTGACAGGAACATGTCCTCCTGAATGCTGCTTTAGTGACGCTTATTCAGAAAGCAGTGGGGCGTGCTGAAAGAGGGGGATATTTACAGGGATGTGCTCACAAAGAGGTTTATGCTCACAAGGAAGAGTTTAGTCTGAGCGCTGTATTAAAACAAGGTTTGATGACGAACTTTATTTAAAATCAGAAAAGGTTAAAATGGGAATATTTTTGATAAATGTGTACTTTGGTTATTGCAGAATATATAGATACTCCATATTATGTCTAAGCATACTGGTTGCCTCAAAACAAAAAATCCTCACTCAGACTAATGGAAGTTATGAAATAAAAACATAGCCAGCTTGCTGCCAGCTGAGGAAAATGCCTGTTTTTGGGTAACCCTCATGGGTAAGGGTCATGAAGCCTGGTGAGTACACAACAGACTACAAAAAAGTTCACTTCCAGTTTGTTAAGGGTAACTGTAATTCAATTAAAACAAATTTGAAAAAGGATGTAATAAAAGTAAAAGTAGCTCGAAAGAGAAGAGAATCCAGAGAAAGCAGGCAGACGATCTGGAGAACGCATCCATCTCATGATGTGAGATCAATAACAGGCACCGCAGCTGCTGAACAATTGATTTATTTTAGACTATTCTATCAGCTCAATGTACAATTCAATATAATTCACTGGAAATGTAGACTTTTGTAGTATTACCAATTTGACTGGCTTTAATTCAAATAAATAGTTTACAATTTGAAAATATAGAGCTTGGTGAGCATTTCTTTTTTCTTTTGTTTTTTGGAGACGTTTAATTTTCTTTATCATTTTGTGTAATTATTTAGCTCTCGGTTCCTTTGGCTTGCACTGGCCCCTGTTCTTGCTTTCTCGCCTGTCTTTATCGCACCATGCTTTACCTGTTTACCATCATATCTGCGTATCCTGACTCCACGTCTTGCTGCTCTTTCTCCTCCTCCGAAGGCCCAGCCTCCCTCCACAATAGCCTCGGAGCACTTGAACGCGCTACCTCATTACCACGTGTAAATAAAGACGAATGGCGGGCAATATTCCCACAAATTTGTTTCCCATTACACTGGGGTCAGCGGTAATTGTGGCTGGCGCCCAACTCCCCAGAGTGCGCGTACAGTTACATTCATATTACAGTTAATGAACAAGCGGCTAACAAATTGTCCCGTAACACCTCCACTCCCCTTGGCCCCATTGGAAATTTGTTCTTGGTGGTCAGCTACAGTAGCAGCAGTGAAAGAAAAAGAGACTCTATCGGGGCGAAACCCCCCCCCCCCTTTCTTTCTCTTTCTATCGCTCTATTACTCCTGAGAGGGCCACAGAGTCTATTTAGCCTATCCAGGCCTCAGGCGTTGGACCTTTGTGTGCTGAATGCGACATGATAAATGTGAGAACTTGCATGTGTGCAATATCCTCTGTGAATGCAGAATAATCCAGTAAATCATAGAGGTTTACAGTGCAGCGAATATTTGTATGGATTTATTCAGGCATTTGTGTGTATGTATTGTTCTCCCCCTATTGTCTCATATGAATGAGTGAGACACTGCGCTAATAGATGACAACTGTAAATGAGACTTGTTCTCGTCGGCGCTGACAGGCAGTTGCTCTTAAGGACCTTTAAGTGCCTCCTTATTGCTGTCGTTATATGAGAACTCAAAGTGGTTTTAAATATGGCAGGTTTTAATGTGAAGTAGAGTTTTCTGAAAGTGAGATTTCAACATATTCACCGTAGTTACAGTAGGAGCAAGTCACATTTCACAGATTTCTATAAATAGTGGGCTGAAATATCGAACACACGTTCTGCTGAAATTCAGAAAAAAAAGGGGGGATTTTAGGAACATCAGTCGCTCTTGCTTCTCAGTAGTGAATCCTATAATCTTATTCGGCTCTGCATATATATAATTAACTGATTACGATTGAACTTTCCATCTTAAAGCCAGATCATCTGCCAGGGGCTTCCCAAACTATTTTGACCGCAGCATGCCAGAGGACAGGAGGCTGCATAAACCTGGAATAACCTTGGCAATCTTTTGCACTCACTTTAAGCCACTGCAGCATCAACGTTTTGACATCTAAATTCTAAAACTTCAGCTACACACAACACTGAGATCAATGTAAAAATTACAAGCAAAATGATCTGGTTTTCCCTTTTCTCTCAAAAGCAGCTGAATTCACACTTTTTTAAAATGAGAAATGAATATGTTGTTTTTGGGGTTTTCTTGTTATGAAACTTGTTTTTCCGCGTTGTCGAAGAAGAAGAAAGGAGGCCTACGAGAGCTCTGTCGGTTTTTGTATGGTCCTGCAAGCTCCCATGATCTATTAGAGAGGCTGAGGATGAATGAATGAGCGCTGCACCCGGAGAGAGCACAGCAATAGTTTCTTCAGTTCCCACCTTATTGATTTCTGCTGGAAATATAGAACCCTGGGCACGAAGGGAGAAGAGGGAGGACCACACTGATATTAAGTCGTTTTCCCATCTTTTCCAAAAATCTTTAATCAAAGTTTAAGTGAAATACTAACATGCCACTTGACGTGACCTTTTAGCCCCGTTATGAATCACCTGTTTTTGAGCCGAGCCAAGTGGCTGAGAGAGGTTGGAGATGTTTCCTAATCACAAATCGCTGCAAGAAAAAAGAACAAGTTCAGTGGCAGAGTTAAATGGCCACCAAAGGGCTTGTTTGCTGTTGACCTTTGACAAATGCTAGACAACAAATCTATGTTTAAAGCACTCGCCTGACTAGATTCCTTTATGGCGCTAAGTGACTCCTGGGAAGGACGAAGCCTTGAAAAGTGACAACAGCCCAAGCTGGGAAAGCTTTGCTACACCAAAACAAAGGGAGATACAATGCACTTCCTGTACAAATATGGCTCTATGAAGATGATATACTGCAGGATGGGGGATACGCGTCTGCAGAGACAAGGCAAACAGGACGATTTGTGAGCATACGAGTGCCTGGTGTATAATGACAAATATGAAATCAATATAGTGACCTTAATTTGCCCAAAGCATAACTGTGATGTAGTACACAGCGTTTCGATTAAAGGAGGTATAAAAAGACGGTGTCTGTGTGTCGTGAGGGCAGGGAGGCCATGCCCTTTTGAACCCTGGCGCTTACCGAGAGCGTGGCGGCCATAAAAAGAACAACCAACCCTGTTTGGTCATTGAAAAGGCTCCTTATGGCTAATGGGTAATAGTGTCACGCCACAAGACGTTTTTTTTTTTTTTTTTTTTTTTAAAGAGCTGGCGAATGATAGCTACCAATGTGTTCCGCAACACTGGCAACATTATGGCAGCAGAGAAGAGAATATAATAGCTTGAATATGCTATGAATAACAAAACCTGTCAATACTCACCTCTAGAAGAATTGCTGATTAGACACAGTTCATGTAAAGTGTATGTGTGAGTGAGAATTTATGATATGTGTCCCTGTATATGAGCGTGTGTGTGTGTGTGTAATTTTGCATGTGTGTTGTGTGTGAAAAGGTAATGCATCCTTCTGTGTGTGTGTGTGTGTTTGTGTGTGTGTGTGTGTTTGTGAACAGATTGCAGAAAAGACAAGTAAATGTTGGAACTCAAACATCCTCTTCACTTTGGGAAAAGAGATGGCTTTCCCAGTCTTGTTTCATGTACAAATGAGTGCAGATTACAGATTATGCAGATTATTTGTAGTCTTTCCACTTGTATGCTAAAAGTATGTTAAAATGTTTTCAATTAGTGACAGGTTTAAAACTGCAGGCAGACCAGTTTAGTACCCAGACTGTCTTTTCGCCGTGGAGCCACGCTGTTGTAATACGTGCCAAATAAGCAAGCGCATCCCTGGAAGAATATTTATGCGAATGGCAAAGCTCAACTTGTGAGCAAGTTATCCATGCCATTTGAACTAACGGACCCATATACTATCAATGATTTTCAGAATTTTGCACTTTGCCTCAGTCCATCTTAAATGAGCCTGAGCCCACAGAGAGCAGCTGCACTGCGGGACCTTGTTTATGTGTGGCTTTTTCTTTGCGTGGCAGAGTTTTAACTTGCAGTTGCGACTGCAGCAACAAACTGTGTCCGTAAGTGTAACTGAATGTTTCATGGACTGCACTTCATGCAATGCCCCTGAAGGCCTTCTTAGAATATTTTAGTGCACATGTGGTCATTCCTAAATTGTTTTCCCATGCACAACTGCTGAATCCCTTTCCCGTCTTTACTTGTACAGGACTCAGTCTCTAGAATGTTTTTTAATACCTCATCTTGTTACTGACCCACTGCAAATCAAGTTAATTGTGAGATGTTCCACAGTTTTATTTATTTATTTATTTATTTTTACCATTACACAGCTTCCACAAGCTTTTGTGCCCCTGTTCCAACTTTTTAAAAAATATTTTGCTGGCATCAAATTTACTTGTGGTCTAAGTGCTACATTCGATAAGATACAAGCCTTTTGATTTTTTTATATTGTATACAATATCATCCACTGGAAATCCTTTTATGTGCTGCTTGAGATTATTCATACCAAGTGAACAGTCTTGTCCCTTTCATGCTAAATTGGTCTACTTAAATAGCTACTTTATATTGGTGAGGGTCAGACACTAAATTAAGCTTGTGGAACGCTATTACGGGAAATTGTGGCGCATCAACACCGGCTTTCACTAGCACAACTAACAATCCAATTTTAAAATAAATATTATCACTCGAATGGGTGCAAAAAGTTTGAGGAATTTTACACTGAGGATGGCTTGTAATTGAGTAACTCAAGGCATCGTTAAAGCCAGACACCACTGAGCTTGTCATAAAGCCTGAAAATAAGTCCATCTTGTTTGTCTCTGCCCCCAGGCTGTTAGCAGCCAAAGGCAGAATGGCTCATACAATGGAGCCATTCGGTTAGAGCTTAGCCCTTAAAACAACACGCCACTCAATGATCCTCCTGGAAAACAATGCCAGGACACATCAGTCAGGCCTCTGGAAGAGGAGGGTGGCAGGGGGCCAATGATCCCTCCATGGTGCTGTCCCGTTGGGAACGTCTTCCCATCGGAATGGCTCTTTTCACAGCCCAAAAGGAAGAAGACAGCATCACGTGGTCTGGAGGTTACGTCTTTCTACATACAAATGATTATATATCACAGTGGCTTCACAATAAGGTAGACACAAGTAACTTTTAGAAATGTAGCAAACTGGTTAGCTTGAGAGGTCAAAAAGGATATAATGGAGCAGAGTAATGTTTGAGGGGCTGAAAGGAATTGAGGAGAACAGGGATGCACCAAAGCCCCCCTGGGTCATAAATACCATAAGGCCTCCAGCATATTACCCAGTGCCGGGCCAATCTCTGTTCATTACCGCTCCACGCTACTCAGCACTTCATTTAAAACTCACATTCCTCTAATTAACACACACTGCTGGGTACAGATGAGCCAGTACAGAGCCTTGCCTGTGTCTCCCTTGCTTTTACCACTTACTCAATTATGCGTCTCTGTCATCACATTTCTTTGACTCTTCATCCTTTTTCTCTCTCCTGTGATTTAATTTCCTGCTTTGTGGCAATTTCCTCCCTGACAGCAGCTTTCAGAAGAATAGCATCCGTGTTCACGACAATATAAAGCAAGCATACTTTCGTACTTTTCTCCCCAACACAATTAGAGTTCAGACTCACTTTATTTTTGGTCTTGTGATAGCTAATAAAGAGTAGAAGGAAACATGGCTGCATCAGAATCTGAAGAAACAGTTTGTCCAACAAATTGGATGTGGTAAATGTTTATTCATTTATCATATCAACCAATTACACTGGGACAGAATTAGCTCCATTAGAGCACAAGAGGCAAGTATTTAAAAAAAAAAAAAGAAGAAATCACACTTCAATTTTTCTTTTTCGCTTAAAGCCTAAGAGGTTTCACATTAACTCACTCTGGGGTGTTGAATGATGCTCATGCAATGATACACGACGATCTACATGATAGATACGCGAGACAGAAATGAAATTTAGTTTTTACGATGTCTTCTGTATTCGTAAGACACAAGAAAAACCAGCCATTCATCTGTCCTCATATTGCTTTCAAAATACTTCGCCTGCTGTTATTAAAGGAGTCTTCTGTGCAGCTTAAAGTAAATGATTCTGCTTGTAACACTGGCGCTTATGTGGATCAGATGATGCGTCTACTGATAGGTTTGTAATGGACTTTTCCTGTTCATTAACTGAGTTATAGCACCAGGACTTTATGCTTTGCGGTTCTAAATTGAATAATACATCTCCCATGTTTAAAGTAATATTAATATTTTCAAAATCAATGTTAGTAAAATTTTATGTACACAGTTGTATTTGTTGATGGCCAGCCACTGCAAATAAAGACAAGATTTATGAAGGCTGTGGTATTTTTTTTCTCTGTAGTATTATCACAAGTGAAATGCTGACCATAAAAAAAATTTAATTAAAATTTTAATTAGCACCGGTAATCAATAGGGTGTAACATAACATCTCACATATTCTCAGTGACATGAAGGAAAATGTAATCAAACAAACACAGAGGGACCAAATATGATGATTTTATGGGCTAATAAGTCCAAGGTAAGTGCGGCATCGCTACAGAGGGAAACGTCGCTGCCTTTCTCTTTTTTCAGTGTGGTGTGTGGTGCTGTAGGCTTAAATGCTTGCCAAGTCTTTATCTTACGTTCCACTAGCATCTACTATATAAAGGTAAGATTTAATGAGTTAGCCATACAGAATGAAATAAACATTTAAAGCAGAAACTGTATATCAATCTAGACACTATGGTTTTAACCTAAAAAGACAGAGACCCGTCTTCCAATTATTAACATGATGCATCATGTAATACTGTTTACTTTGACAAGTCAACTACTTCAAGAATTCATAATTAAACAAAAACAAAAACAAAAAGCTAAGCATAACATATACAAAACCCTTTTTTTGCAGCAATAAGAGCCATGCTTGATTTTACCATTACGGCGATCTGCTGCACTGCCAGTGACACGCCTTCCATGATTATCCAGCTGTCACTGGTTACATTTACAGGAAGCCTAACATTTCAATATAAACAGCCCAAACACAACAAAAACACTCCATATGAAGACCTCAAATGGAATAAATAGGCCCAAACCAATTAAATTTTTAAGTGGTGCTTTGTCTCCCCTTAGAGATAAGAAATAAGATAAAATAGCCATTGAGGAAGACGTATTGATTTTTAACATGCCACACTGTTCCAATTAAGCACGTTAAATGCATGTAGATACCTGACCGTATTTAAAATCACATCAGCAATTGACCCGAAATCTTCAACTGGAACGATTCTGACCACAATAAATAAATAAATAAATAAATAAATCATGTAAGTAAGGAATTTTGATTCACCAAAAGAGCAAAACGACTCTGGCGAAGTTAATTCTGTCCATCAGGAAATCATCACTCAATCAGCACACAGCTCTCTCACACAGAACATGGTTAAAAAAAAAAAAAGAAAGTGTTAATTTGCTAAACGAAATAAAACAAACAAAACAAAAAAATTAATATTGCAGACAGTAACTCTCATGAAATGTGTGTAAAATTGTTCAAAAAAAGGAGCAGATATATTTAAGAGACTTTATTAACAGTGATTTTAACACCAGTGTATTAATAAAAATAGATCCATGGTTGTTCATAGGGACAGGTTAGATTAGTAATGGGAAAGCAGACAGACTAAAGGCTATATGGTCTGTTGGTGCTTGAATGAAGCTCGTATAAAACGGAAAGAACGACCAGGAAAGAACAAAGGAAGTAAAAGTGCAAAAACAGAGCAAAAGACAGAGGGAGAAGGAGAGTATTAGGGTAATAGTCCCTGAAGATTGTCTGCCGGTCTCATCCTCCCCCTCTACTATTTCTATTTCTTCTACTTTTTTTTGCAGGGGTAATCTCCTCCACAGCTTGACGGGGGCATACCACAGCTCAGCCAGCCAAACAATAAATAAACTGGATTGGCTACAAAATGGGGATTGCATACAAGGTAATAAAG
The DNA here is from genome assembly GCA_034780415.1 of Cichlasoma orientale. Lineage (NCBI taxonomy): Eukaryota > Metazoa > Chordata > Actinopteri > Cichliformes > Cichlidae > Cichlasoma > Cichlasoma orientale. The sequence goes on along the minus strand of JAVDPK010001628.1, from coordinate 1,602,969 downwards.
CAAATTTCAATCACACTTCATGGACCTTTTTACAGTACCGCCGAGAGTAAGTACACTTGTCCATTCTGAGGTTACTGAAACAGGGAGCGAGTGGTCCGCTTAGAAGTAATTTGCTCAGAGTTTATGAAGAGAGTGTTAGGGAAGTAAATCATATTTTACCTCATAAATTTCCCTTCAATTATTTGACTTTCTTAATTATTGAGGAGCTGCTAGAATATAGAAAATGTGTGTTAAGCGTGGACAAAAAAAGAGAAAAAAATTATAAGAACACAAAACTTAAAATGTAAGATTATTGAAGGTGAAAACAAAAGTGTAAAGCAATGTCAATATTGACTAAAGTTACTTTTGAATGCTCACTCTTCAAGAGCGAGAATGAAGAATATTTAATGCAGCACTTGTTCTCACCTCTTAGTGAGGTCAAAGGTCAGCTACACCTGTGTGTGGCTGGTGCACTGTGTCTTGTTCAAGGGCACCTTGGCAAAACAAAATCATTTAACATCTTGTGTCCTACATTTAATTATGCAGCCTTGTTGCAAAGCAATCCTGTAGCCTAGAAATTATGTTAAACTAATAAACAGCTTTCTGGACACACATTACAGTTCACCACTATTTCCCAAAGTGGGGACTGGGAACCCATATGGCCAAGGCATCCTAAAAAAACAAAATAAAAATTTAAAAAGCTAGCTATCTGATTACACTATTAAGGTCATTGCTCTATGTTTGTGATTACTGTTTTGATTTCTTTATCATTCTAGTCATTTTTAGCATCAGTTCTTATTTGAGCTTGAGTTTCTGTTTTGGGTTTTCTTGTTCTGGAGATTTTCGTGTTTAGATTTGTGTTTGTTGCATCTTTGGATTCCTGTTATGAATTCTTTATTATTCTGTTTTATTTTTTTGTGATTTCCTTGTTTGATTCCTGGTTTTATTTTATAGTTATCCTAAGAATGAGCTCTTCTTTTGTGATCCTGTGTTGTGGGTACCGTTTACTTTTTGCTGTTTGTGCGGTGACTTTTTGTGTGTTTTTGGTTTCTCGCTTTATTTTGTTGATTTTGTCTAGGTTTGTATGGCGTGTAGCATATACACCCATGCCTCACTTCCTAATCAGCCCTCTGTGTACATATAGTTCAGTCTTCCTTGTGTACATATAGTCCAGTCTTCCTTATGTACATATAGTCCAGTCTTCCTTGTGGTCATATAGTCCATTCTTCCTTGTGCACATATAGTCCAGCCTTACTTGTGCACATATAGTCCAGTCTTCCTTGTGGTCATATAGTCCATTCTTCCTTGTGCACATATAGTCTAGTCTTCCTTGTGGTCATATAGTCCAGTCTTCCTTGTGCACATATAGTCCAGTCTTCCTTGTGCACATATAGTCCATTCTTCCTTGTGGTCATATAATCCAGTCTTCCTTGTGCACATATAGTCCAGTCTTCCTTGTGCACATATAGTCCATTCTTCCTTGTGCACATATAGTCCAGTCTTCCTTGTGGTCATATAGTCCATTCTTCCTTGTGCACATATAGTCCAGTCTTCCTTGTGTAAATATAGTCCAGTCTTCCTTGTGTACTTTGTCAAGGTGTCCGTTGTGATCCTTAGTTGTGGTCTAGTTGTCCTCACTCCCTGCAAACCCTGCTCTATGACAGAACAGTGATGCGATACCAAAATGGGCCCTCAAACAAAGCCAACTCTTAATGCTGTCAACCTGAATCCAAATTAAATTTGAATACCATCATCCTCTATTTAAAAGTATAGAATTAGTCTCAACATGGTCACATTTTAAATGTGTTTCTGTTTATCTTTATGAAATATATCTGAAGTATTTAGGTTTAAAAGTTTTGGCAAAAACATGGATCTCTGGGAATTAACTAAAACATTGTTATTTAATATTTTGCAGCATGTGTTGTCTGCATATCATATCTAAGAGACACCTCCCGAGACTATTAAACCTTCATTACAGTTTTGACCTTTTCATAATTTTCAAGTTGATGTTGAGATTTCTTTTTTGAAAACCTAAAAAAACAGCTAAAACAAAGAAAACCTTTCTGGTTGCATTACCGCACAGTTGCTTTAAGCAACTATGATGACAATTACTTAAAAAATTGCACTTAATATTTTTTTAATCAATTGACTTAAAGAGAAAAGAAAAAAGTGAATCAATGTTTGATGTGGCCATTCTTTGTTTCATTACTGGTTGGTCTCCACAATTCAGATTGCATGCGCTGGGTTGTCTTCTGCAGAATGAATCTGACACCATTTAAGAATCTATATATATGTAAACCACCTATAACCACCTACAGTAATTTTAGTATGCTGCCATATAACTATATTCAGTATTTATTTGAATTCTCTTTCAAACTTTGAATAAAGTACTTGTTTCAGTTTGCTTGTATTCTGTAGACTTCAACCTCTGGCCTTTCCTCCAGCTGTGTTGTCTCAGTGTGTGTAGACATGTGAAGGTATGCTTGAGAATGAGGGTGTCAGAAATGAGCTGAGACAGTACAGGTATGTGTGTCTGCGCGCCTGTACCTACGCGTTTGTATGTGCGCGTCTCAGATAGTGATAAAAGGCCGAGCTCTCTGGACCTCTGATGACAAATAGTTTGCCCCTCTCTTCCTCTCATCACTGCCCTCGACCCTAACTGCGAATTTCATCTGCAAACAGTTCGATTCAATGAGCAAATGTTTATTCAAGTCTGAAAGGCTGTTTAGGCGGAGTATTTTTAAGTAAATGTTTGCACGGTTGTTTCTTCTTTCTGTTTTATGACAAACTTTCCACTTCTAGTCTTCTTGTTCTCGATCCAGAGGGGTGGGGGAAAGAAAAAAAAAAGAAAAACTCAAAACCACAAGGTGTTTCCTCTCCGGATGTTTTACTGTAACAATAAAATGCGAGAAGCTCTATTTGTTTTAAGAGTTTTGTGTCTTCAGGGGAGTTGGACTCATCTCTAGTTCCTAGGCAAGCAAAGAGCACAGATGGTGTAACGCTGTGTGGAAAAACAGGTTTTTCTCCTTCTCTGTCCCTAATGTCAAAGTCACTGGCCAACTTTCCAATGAAAAGATTTTTTACTGCTCACATCTAATAAATATTTTATACATCTGAAATGATGCAAACACAAATGAAATGTACTTAATGGGCATCCTGTCCACTGGAAGAGTTTCAATAGGGCACCGCTGAGGTGTGAAATGGCTACAACAGGCACACATGCTCTCTCTCTTGCTCTCTGTGTCTTTTTTGTCCTGCGCTCACACGCTCTCAAACACACACAAGGAAAAAAAGCACCTAATATTTTCTGTCAGCAAGGTTGTGCATACCCCCCAACCTTCAGATAATTTACTACAGTGTGTCTACAGAGTGTTTGGCGCAAAAGTGTCACTAAATCTCAGCCCTCAAAGTCAAACGTCAGGTAAACCACAGAGAAATAATGTTTATTTTCTCTCAGCCCTGGCCCCGTTCTTAACCATGCTGTCAGTACACCGGTAGCTCATATATCTCACAAATTCCCTCATGATCTGTACAAGTTGCCTTTGAATGAGAGTAGAAACCACACTACATCTGATTCTTTATTACGTTTAAGTACTGACAGTGACACACAACTTTAACCTTAAGGCAGAGAAAATTTTGCCAGTCCTAGTTTTTGTCACTTACATTAACAGGTTTTAGCGATTAACTGAATGATTCATTAAAGAACACACTGCATAAATCTAATATTGTTACCACAATAACCACTATTCTAGGCTATATTAGATTATTATATCTTTATTTTAGGATGTTTGACTTTCTATTGCTGGCACTGAACAGGAGTGGCCCTCCAATCTCATTGTACATCCTGTATAATGACAATAAAGGCATTCTATTCTATTCTATTTTATTCTTCCATGATTGAGGACCATGCAAAAATATGACTGGATGTTCAAACATCACATTATAAAATCTCCATATAAGAAAAAAAAGAAGAAGCATTTTTATACCTTTAAAAAATACCTTTAAATAATAATCTGTAAGAAACTGTACTCATTTTGTCCAAATCAAATGCTAACAGGCTCCACACAGCTGGTGAGAAGTGCATACCTGATAATGGTCTTAGATACACACCAAACCATTTTCCTGCTTTCTAAATGATTATGCCTGCTTGTGCTTAACCTCCTAAACCCAGACTCACCACTGTAATAGAATTTCTCAAACCATTCAACTCCCACTACCCACCCCCATAACCCAAATATCCCCACGCTTTTGCTCAGAATCCCCCTGTCATAGACACATTTGCAGAAACGCATACTGTGCACACAGAGAAAGCACTAAAACGCAGGAAGGAAGCAAACCGGACAGACAAAAGCACCTCCGGCGGACCCACAGCTCGCCCTCCATGTTTCCCCTCCTAAAGATTCACAATGGGGCATCTTTAATAACAAATCATTTCTTTCACTGTATGTTTTTTAATCTGGCGCTGCTTGACAGGGCCCATCCTTTCCGCTGAAGGGGAAGACCACTTAAAGGCCAGGCCAATAAGGCCCAGGAGCCCTGTGGCCTGACTTGGGTGATTTGTCAGGATCCTCCTGCGCGCTTGTGTTGGTCACACCAATGGATTTATCCCAAGGTAAATGGAGATAGCCCTCGTTGGCCGCCTGCTCGGCACTCTGATTACAGACCCTCTTTTCGAGTTCCATTGATAGATGTTGCTTGTGTTTGTCTATTTACAATGCCACTAAATCTGTGAATACAATGTAATGCGGGGAGAAGCGGTGCGACTCTAGAGGCTGAAAGAGAGAACGAATCCCACATAGTTTGATTTATGCTATGCTATGCAGAGCAATAGAGAGGCAGCACAGATGAAGGGTGTGGGATGAAACAGCTCGGAGGGGCAGAGGTTGTTGTTTTGCATTGTGTTGGAAGAAGGCTAAGATGAATCTCAAGCAATTCTCACACTGGGTGCTGTCCACCATGCCATAAGAATTACAAACACACTGCAAAAGGAATGAGGAGAGCTTTTCAGAAACACTGGGGGGGGGGGGGGCAGGATGTACTTTCGCGACAACAATGGGAAGCCAATTCAAGATGCGCAGTGAACATTTATCCCATTATGTACATCTATGCTGAAAAGTCATTTCAGCGTAGATGTGGGTCAGAAACAATCACTGGGACAGGTATAGTTAAGACTGCCTCTTCCATGCCATTACAACTCAGCCAACTTAAAGACATCTACATCTATGTAGAGACTATCTTGAATACAGAAAAAAAATTGGTTTAGTTAAAGAGTCAAAGAGTCCGGTTTTGACAACAGGGAGCAATGGTAAAAAATCTAAGAGACATGATCATCATGTGTGACCCACACGTGTACACTTTGTCCAATTTCCTGTAACAGTTCCATGAATCCAAAAAAAACCCCAAACTATTTCTTCTTGATCCTGTGTAGTGGGATGTGGTCATCCTGTTGGCATGGCAATGCATTAATGTAGAAGCTAGTGCATATATTCCTCTAAAGTCTTTCACTGGCAAACACAGAAAGGCCTCTGTCTTGACAACAATCCAGATATTATCCAGATATCTTTAAATCCAATATCGATGAAGACTGAATGGATATAAATCAGCCAAACACAACTTTTGTTGTGTTTGGCTGTTTGACGATTTGTGTAACCACAAATCGTCTTTTCTTCTTTCTTCTCTTTTCTTCTGCCTGTCAGCTCTGGCATTGGTAGATTATACATATATAAAAATAATAAAAAGAAATTGGCTAACAAGAAGAGCCTATAGAGAGTTTCTAGAGCTCCTCTCCTCATTTTGCTTTAAGCCAGCTGTTCTTATCCACAGTAACCGTGTATGCACCCACACACCACAACAAATCCCCTTTTGCCCCAACCTCTGGGAAAGCTTATGTATGGCGTTCTCATTGTTTCTTCAGCCTATTGAGGTAAAGATAACTGTGGGATGTGAAAGAGCTGAGTGATTATACATCAGTAAAATCACAGGGGGTATATATCACTGCCAGTGAGACACACCCACTGGAATGAATTGGGTCAAATGAGAGCAGTGCATCGGGCAGGGCGCGCTGACAGTTACTAATGCACCTTCCTTGGCCACTAATAGGAGTGTACAAATTGCTGGAGGTTTGTAAACTTTGCCTGTTTGGGGCAGGGGCAGCCAGGGTTTGCGGGCATGGTGTAGGTAGGTAACTAAATCAACACTTAAGCGGTGCACTGGGATGATGGGCTGGACTGAATCAAGGAGGAGGAGAGCTCCACCTGCAAGACAGGTAAGAAGTAGCTAGAAGCTAGGAGACTTGTATGGAAGTTCAATAAAAATGGGCTCCAGACACACTGACACACACTCTACCTTTCTGTAATATTTGGTGTTTTGAAATGTCAAACCATATTTAAGTATATTCAAATGTCTTTCACTAAATCTCTGATCAAGTTTGACCAACTTGCATCACCTTAACCAAACCATATTTAGGGTGGAATCAATAGATACTAAGACAGCAGCACCACCACACACAGACATGCTCGATATTAACTTTCAATGGAGTAGCTGACTCCTTTTAATGATTTTAATAAATTGCGGCATCAGTAAAGAGCTGTGATCAGTCACAAAAACCTGAACTTATCTGTTCAGGTCTCGCGCTTGCAAGACGGGCGAGTGCAGGCTGAGGAAGGAATGTTACACCCTGTTCTCTGATCCTGCCCTATCACTCACTTTGTCCTCTCCCCTGGAGAAGTTATTTTATCACACTACAACATCAGTGGACACAGACATGCCTGGCTTGGAAAAGCACCACAGTGATAGAGGGTCATCAAAGCCACAAAGCCATTCTATGTGTTTGAACATTTAAGGTACAGTATGATAACGTCCATTCCAGTGGGGAAAAAAACATGCGGCCTGCATAGTGTGTATCAGTGTTCATTAGGAGTATGCAATTCTATATTTATGCTTATGTAGCTTAGCATCTTAAGTAGCCCAAAGCATGTGTGCCATTCTGAAATGTTTTTGACTTTCTCTGTATAATTGAGCATGGATGGGCTAAAGAAGGGTATTCAGAGTCACACCTGTTTGCTGCAGTTTGCACTGAGGCGAGGGGAGGCACAACAGGCATTCAGTGTCTATACACGCCTGTGCACCTGGGCCTGATGTCTGCACATATATAGAACAACAATATATAGAAGTTTGAATGTTGATCTGGTGTTTTCCCTGCCATCAGCTGTCATATTGTATCAACATCCATCCATCTTGTTCCGCTTTTTTTTTTACTACAAATTTGAACTATGTGAAAACAATCCTACACTAGTAACACCACCAGAGACTGATGGTAGTGTCATGTTTTTAGTTGTTTGAAGATAATCTTCTCTTCACACTTTGATTGCACACAATGCAGTCAAAGTGAGACATCAGAACAGTCTGCAATGCTCTAAAACTATGCAACAGCTCTATATTAAATCAAGTCAATCAATAGATTTTGCTGTGAAAATGCATCCCAGATACAAGGACTGCAAAACTGATGGGATACAGCACTAACCACTGTCATTGGTGAGCATCATCTTATTTTCCAAAAAAAACCCCCCATGATTGCCAAAAAAGCAAATATTGTCAGATACAGATGTTCAGCAAATAAATCAAAACATCATAACCCATTTTTTTTGTTTGTTTTTTTAAAAACTGGTATTGAATCTTGAATTACTCTTTTTACTACGATGCTTGATCAGCAAATTCCAGAGTCTCTGGATGTCAAAGGGAGAATCCAAAACTGTTCTTTCTATTCAGTCCAGCTCTATGCTCAGCTATGTACCAGTATGGTGTGACTTGGCCCGTGGCTTGGCAGTGGACTCTGAAGCCTTTATGTGTGTGTGTGTGTGTGTGCGAGTGTGTTAGTGTCTGCATGTATGAAGCTCGGTGACCTCAGATGTGTACAACACCTGTGTCCACTAAGCATTAGATGTGCTAAAGACCTGCAGCTGTGAAGCTCATCTCTTTTCCTGTCTCACTGCGTCACACAAGATGGTTTCACCTGCATGCGTGCGCGCACACACACACACACACACACACATTCATGTGTCTTATCCAATAAACCAAAGCATATAAGTAAAACATGTTAACACTATGCGTATCCAAAACATCTTCCCACTTCTTAGACATTCAGCCGCAAAACATAAGTGCATGTTCACCCTGAAACACACACTCCCACTGGTGTTGGTTTGTCACACACATGTTCATTCTCTCTCTCTCTCTCTCTCTCTCTCTCTCTCTCTCTCTCTCTCTCTCTCTGCAGGATTATGACATGTTATTAATTGCGGCCATTATCAGCGACAGCTTGCCCAAGAACTGGCCCCTTCTCTGGGGGCGTGAGGCTCAGTGCTGCAGCATACAAAAAAAGTGAGGGAGAGAAGGAAAGAAACAGAGATGCAGGGAGAGCAGGGGCACATTGAAAGGAAGACTGAGTGATGGAAGAGCGCAAAACAGTGAAAGAGAGAGACAGAGAAAGAGAGACGTGAAGGTGTAATGCGTCACACAGTGCGATGCAACACTCTGCCCAAAAGGGATTGTGGGACGGTGAATAATTTATCAGAAAACATTTTTCTTGGTCCTTTCCACAGACCCACAAATCCTCCCTGAGCTCTCTTTAGAGGGGGCTAGACATAATGTACTCTCTTGTGCATGTGTGAGGGTGTGGGTGTGAAAGTGAACATTAACGCATGTGTAAGTGTAAACTGCACAAAAGAACACACATGCTGAGGCTTTGGACAACATGAGGCAAGTATCCATCCCAACATGTGCATGCCCGGCTCATCAAGGTTGTCTACGATACACTGCCAAAATAATACTGGCTAGTAGATCGCACATGATTACAGAGCCATCTTCTGTTCACACGTTCTGAAAGCAATGAAGACGGTAATTCATAAACAAAGATATCATCAAACTTCTAATCTCACAGTTAAATCATTGACACAGCAATCTCTGAACCTCGTCACAGGTTCACCGGCTCGTCTGCATCTCTCCCCTGCTCAAATGTAGCGCGAGAGAAATTGATTAGAAGGAGTATGAAGGAGAATTCGATTGTCAACAGCATTCTGGCATCAACTCCCCAAGCCCATTCATCTGTAGCAGCAGAAAAAACAGTTACATGAACTGTCACACCCAACTCTACTGTTAATTTAAGGTAATTAGTGAGCGAGTGATTCCCAATACATCATGGTGCAACTGGCAGACTCCACAATATTTCACAGCCAATCTGTTACCTTTGCAGCCCCGCCTCTGTCCCCCCTCCCACTCCCTGTTTCTCTCACTTCAGGCACAGTTACTACACTTGCAAACACACAACTGTACTGACAAACACACACACTGAGAGATACCAGTATACTCCTGGAGGGTAGTGTGTGTACATGTTGTATGAGGACAGAAAAGCTGAGCTGCCATACTTTACTATATATATATATATATATATATATATATATATATATGATTTTTCTGTATCTGTTTAAATATTAATATAAAACTGAGCATGTTCATATGAATCCAGTTTATTTCTGAAGGAAAAAGTTACATGTGGACTAAATTTGCCTGTCGTCAATCTTGATGATGATCTAATGCTTAGTTACATGTGGTTTAGTTTTCATGTCTGAGTGTGATTGTTTTCAGAGTCTGTGCAGTTGTTAATTTGTGTTTGAGTGAGTGTAAATTTACACACAACTGCAAATACTATACAGAAAGTGTGTTAACACCATAGAACATCTGGTTTTTATTTACCCATAATGCCTCGAATTTTGGAAAACGAGCGAGAGACGAGGAAACACATTCAATTCGAGTTCGTCATCAAACACATTGAAAAAGTCTCAGTTAACTCTCAGCATGAATGAATTTTTTTTTGATTTTTCTGAATGATGCACGCACGCATGTTAAGAACTGTGCCATTAATGATTTTGATACACATTTGCATCACATACAGTGCTTAAGGTTTGTGCCACAGCTGCCCTAAATTAACAGTATTGGTACCAAAATATTTTTTGATGTTTCTGAAATGGTTAATCCACCAGTATGCACAAGCTCTTTAATTGAAATCATATTTTAATGCTATAATTATTCTTATCAATGAATAGGAGAATTTGTTTTAGTGGTTGAATGTTAATTAATTTCTGATTTCTCAGGGAAATCCAGCTCAAATTTGGGTCTCAAAATGTAAATTCAGTTTGTTATTTGCCTAATAAATACAATTTAATTTTTTATTTAAAGTGGTCTAATAAATTTGTTAAGCACTGAAAAGCAAAAAGACAAAAAGCTTTCTTCCATGAAAACTTGTGATTATTAAAGAATGAGAACTAATCCTTTATTTAGTTTGATGCTGCAGTTTGAAGCAGTAGTTTGGCTAAATAAGATGTACAAACGCCCAAAGAGGGTGCAGTGCACAAGTGGTACTCTTCCAGAGTAATCAGCTAATAATTATACTGCATTCCTCATGGTCAAAATGGAAGCATATTAATTCAACTATGCTGAACAGTTTATATAAAAAAAGCCACAAGGGAAGTTTATAGATTTAAATAGTTTTGGAAAAGCCAAACCTTATCAGTGGTTCTGCTTCAGGCCTCCGTCTCACAGATAGCAGCTGGGGAGGTGTGAGACTTACTTTAGCTCGCTGCACCACATCAGTCTCTTCTTCAGGCTCCAAAACATTCACACACTCAAACACCGGAACATGCATGTAGTACACAATGCACTCACAATAAAAAAAACAGCAATGTTCTAAAAAATGGTACTAAAATGCAACAAATGAGTTTAAGTTTACCATCACAAGGCTAATTAGAATAAACAGGACACTCTGCCAGTGGTATCATAATGGTAGTAGTATCATTTCACTGCTGCTAGCAAGTAGAGGATAAAGATTTAACAAAACACTGGAGTGCACATAAGATTTAGGGATATTCTATAAAAGATACACAAAGCAGATCTTTATAAAAGCAAAAAGCTACAAGTTTGTTAGCAATTTGGTAAACACCATCCCAACACAAACCGCCTCAGTCCAATAATAGATAGAAAGGACAGAGTAAACAAGAGCAGCACAGTGGTTAGAGAAAAAGAGGAGCGTTCGAGCAGCAAAGAAAGGAAGAAAGACGGGGGCGGGAAGATAAAGATATTTGTGTTTTTTCCTGTCCGTCTGCCTTCCATCATCTGTTTGTATGCAATGTTCAGATGCTCTTGGTTGCTTCACTGTCATCGTGGTATGAGGCCTTGAAAGGACCCTCCTGATTGTGTTGGGGGTGAATGGTGTGTGTGTTTCTCTCCGAGTGCATAATCAACTCTACCTTATTTTGTGGCTAACAAGCGCAAACAGAGCGAACACCATAAACACTCCCCCTGCCTTGCATCTCGGTGGTTTATGTTTCCAGTGGGAATGGCGCTGTCTTTCATGATGAACCTCGCAGAATCGGAGTCTGACTGTAACGTGGCATCGCCTGAGGCTCGATTCCTCATTAAAGAAGAAAAGAAAAAACAAAGAAAGGAAACTGTGTTCTTTCTTTTTCTTTTTCAATATATACAATACATTGTCAAACGTCTGGCTGTCAACTGTATCTTCAGAACCTTACTCGAGGACATATATGAGGTATTACATGGTCAGGATACTGACAATATGGGAACTAGAAGTGTGTGCATGCGCAGCAGCGGAACAGTCAATATGTGACTAGCTCTTTTTTTTCTAATTAGACTGTTAAAGTGAAGTTTGCGTGAGTGATCCAGGCCCTTTCTACTTCAAACACAGCGACCGCAGCTCTTTCCACTGCTCTTCAACTTTCCCTTTAGAACAGAATTATAGACTTTTTAGTTTGCAGTGTGGGGACAGTGACTGCCCTTCACACACATTTAAGCTGTCTTAGGTTCCAGTGAAAGTGAGATTCTAATGTTTCTGTAAACTCTTTGGAGCTGGAGTAAAGAGTGGTTTATATTATTAGAAAGCACCCCCCCCCCATTTTGAGGGGGGTATTTTAAAAATACTTCATGTTTATGGTGCACCTGTGTTATGGTTTTGAATTAACTGCTACTGTCAAGCTGGCAGCAAAAGTTTTCAAAGAGATGAAGCCATGCTGAGAATATGGCGCACGGGCCGTGAAGATCAGCAGAGCAAATCTGTCTGGTGCCCTGAACTGTCAAACTGTGGCACACTGGAGCATTTAGTGCATTAGGGGAATGTAAAATGATTACATTCAGAGGTTTCTTTTATCAACACTGAGGCAGAGGAAGAGAGAGAGAGAGAGAGAGAGAGAGAGAGAGAGAGAGAGAGAGAGAGAGAGAGAGAGAGAGAGAGAGAGAGAGAGATAGTGGTTGTCACTAGGGTCTGTAACAATCTTCATCTGATTTGTTTTTTTTACCTCCACTACCCCCACTGCCTCTTTTTTCTTTCTCAGTATACCTTTTCCGTCTGAGTGAAAATGTGAGCAGACTCGGATCATCCCGTTGCTAGGCAACATTGGCCATGTGGAGGCACCTAACACCGGGATCTGGGTCCCGTTTTGATTTAGCTGCTGACTTCTTCTCCATATCCACTTCCTGATGGTTCGCTCTTCTTTCTGATCCTTTTCCTTTTGTCCTCTTTTCCGCAACCTTTTCTTCTACCCCATTTCTTTCCCCTCTCTGCCTCTCTGGCTGCACAGTAGAGATTTTTGCGCCTGGCAGATGAACAGCGACTCTAGCCAGCAGGAGCTGCAGCAGCCGTGAGCATTTATCAAAGCCGTGCTCCGTAATGACCACTCAGCAGTGGGGAAATTGAGCTGACCCTGAGGCCAAAGCTGTTAGAGGGGACTGGTGGGAAGGCCAGTGGGGTCAGGCCATCCTTGTCCCACCCACTTAGTGGGCAGTTAGCGCTGAACCATTAGTTTACTGTTTGGAGGCCTTACAGCTATCCCCTGCACAGTATACAGACACACACACGCACACATACGCACTCAGACACACACAATGTGGACACCAGCCCTGCTGCCTAATCTTCAGCACTTCAGTGTTTACCTGACACAAGTTGTAAAAGGAAAAGAGTCAAAGAAACCAAGGGGGTAAACTTTGTTGGCTGCCTGTAAACGCTTACATTTGGCACTATCTGAAACCATGCCTGTGTTGTTGTACTAGAAGCAGGTCAAGACAGTACGAAGCAGAGTAAACTTATCTTTATTTTACATTTTATTTCCAAAAGATTTGGTATTCACTCCGAGTGAAAATAAGACACTGTGCAGAGAGCGACACTGGAACACAAGGATGTGGTTTGAGTCTGAGCAGCATGCTTGGTTTTCCTGTTTCAGCAGGAATGTCATTTTTCCTACACGTTCACCGGGTTTGTGTCGGTGTCCTCGGTAAGGATCCTTTTTTAGCGTGTGAAGCATACAGATGTGCATTTCCCATCTTCCACTTCTACACACTGTGACTCACACACAGGTTAAAGCCTGATGACTCTCAGTTTGTGTTGAGCGTTCCAGCTTTCTCACTGGAAGAATGAAATCAGACCGATAACATCACAGCATCTCGCGTGATTGTTTTAACCTTTGTAGAACGATCCAAAAACCAGCAACATCAATTACTGCCCGACAGCATTTACAGAGAGGAAAATGTAGTGCTTGAAAAAAAGACAATGCCACATATATATTTTAAAAGAATGCAATTAACCCATATCTTTAACTTTATCACGAAAAAGAGCTCGTCTGTAGTGCCACATTTGACCTTTGTTGGCCTCTTCCCTGACACTGTGCAGACATGGATGTCAGAGCGTGTTAATGCTGGGAAGTAGTGCTGAGACAGATTACCGGCTCTAGTTAACATTATTTAACTCAGCAATGTCTTCAGGCGCTTGCTTACAACAGTCCAGGGGCTGCCACAGGGCTAAAAAACCGCAGGGGAGCTGCACACACAGACAATCAATATGGACTCAGATGGAAAGAGAGGTGAGGGCAGGGGGGGAAAAAAAGAAGAGCTAGAATAGTCATTTTCGCTTGAGAGGCGCTCCCTTGAAAGCCATGAAATAAAAATCTGAACTTTAAAATTGATAAGGATTGATTTCGCTGACACGCGATCATAACATACACCCCTTCAGAGACTGGCAGCGTGAGGGCTTACAGATGCCGTGTGCATAAATGAGAGTGGGGAGGACGTAAATCTGACTACAGCCCAGCAATTAGCCTTTTACTGTGGAAAAGATATGGAGAATCTTTACTGTTTCATCAAATGGCATTAGGCATGCTCTGGGCCTGGAGGTTTCTTTGGGAAGACAAATGCTAGAATAAACTTGTTTAGACAGATGGATTGGATGGAATTCCTCACAAAGTTCACTATTTTCCCTCACAGATCCATATAGATCACTAGTGAATGGTTAGTTCATTATGTGGCTTCTATTAAATGTCACACAGTGTTTGAGCTACAAGTGCAGAGACAGGCTCGCTGAAGCATTCGCCCCAAATGACATTTTCAACAGTGTTTTCGGAGCCAAAGTTTGATGCCAAATACATTTTGAGTACGTTTATGCCAGTGAATTGTGAAACTGTTGAAAAGCAGCTCGATTTAAGGAGGACAAAAGGAGCACAGAGTGATGACGATTTAGTTGCAGGGCCCTTAATGACGGTCCGAATTAAAAGCAACACTGCTTTTGCATATATGCTTCAAAAGAAAAAAGAAAAAACCCCAAAACAAAACAAATATTCGTCCTACAGACTGCAGATTGATTACGACTCAGAAGAGGAGCATGAACATGATAAGTGGAGGAGAAAAAGAACTTGGTTCTAATTCCTACTCAGATGAATGATTAGGACGAATGAGCAGGGTGGTCTTGATCAAAGCTAACATCTAAAGCTAACATTGTACTGTATGCTGGTGAGCAGATGGTGAGTCATAAATCCTCACCCGGGCTCTGACACATATTAGCATTTAGTTAGCAGCCCACAGCTTGCCAGCCATTTAGGTAATATCTCCATCCGATCACTTTGGAAATGGTGATGGAGTGAGTTAGGGGGATTTTTAATGTTTTCCATGCCTGTATTGTGCTTAATTAGACAGCGCTCTGGCTGTGCCATGAAGTGTTGCTGCAAGAGACTGTGTGTGTTGACAAATACGCTCATCACTGCCCATTTAACTGCGCAAGGCTTTCACTCACGCCGGCGAGTTGTGTAACATCAATTACCTCGACCGAATACACAAACTTCTAATAAATTCCACTTACAATGCCACGGATTTTCAAAATAGCATGTTTCTCTTTGTCAGCCAGCTCCCCCACCCTACCCCACCAAAACGCACAGCTGACCACATAATATGAATAACACCTATTTGGCGTCATCTTGATTTCTGTAACCTGGTGCGTATAGCGTGTCACTACCTGGCACTGCAGCTTTATTCAGTGTAGAAGGATAACTTTTCGCCATGACACCCCCACCAGCCTGAACCACTGACTCAAGGCAGGATGGATCCACGCTTTCATGTTCTGACACTACAATCCAAATGCAGCAGGAGAAATGAAAACTGATCAAACTAGGCAGCGCGTTAGCTGGTGCGACCTGTAGTCTCAGTTTCCTATTCTTAGCTGACAAGAGTGGAACCGAGCGTGGCCTTCTGCTGCTGTAGCCCGTCTGCTTCAAGGTTCAACACGTTGTGAGATCGAGATGCTCTTCTGCATACCTTGGCTTTAAATTGTGGTAGATCAGCAGTTTCTGAAATACTAAGACCAACCTGTCTGCCACCAACAACCATGCCCCATTCAGAGTCACTTAATTACCTTTTTTCCCCATTCTGATGCTCAGTTTGAACTTCAGTGGCTTGTGCCTGAATGCACTGATTTGCTGCCATGTGATTGGCTGATTAGATATTTGCATTAATGAGCCGTTAACACGGTTCCCAATAAAGTGGTCGGTGAATGTAACATATGGTGTGTACAAAATGCCGGGCCTAGGCCCAGCAAGCAGCGACACTAAGCTTTCTGGTCCCCACTCCCACACTTGTGGTGCTAACACTGAAAATCAGGACCCTCTGCAAGCCCTAAAAAAGTCCAAGAGAAGGAAGAACAAAGAAAATGCATATATACTCCAATCTGGTTAGGGATACGTTAAGAGGCTGAATGTGATTTGTATTAATACTAATGACATTAACTCTAAATTAATTTCCATAGACTAACCCCTTGTGTAATAGAGTTTATAAATTAGCCTGTCACAATTTAAATCAACTGTGTTAACAGCCCATCTAAAAGTCAGGTCCAATGGAAGCGAGTTCCACAACTTCAGAGCCACAACCTCAAAAAAAAAAAAAAAATGTGGTCAATTTTGGCTACAAAAAGCCAAAAATGTTGGTGGGTTATGGCAGGGAGTCCACAAAGCAATGGGTGAGGTCATGGTAGGTATGGCCATCTTTTTATTTACAGTCTGCAATTTTTAGACTGTATATAACACTCTGGTTTATGTGAGGGGGTGAGGTCTAGAAAGGTTCTGGGCTGTAGTGCGTGTGTGAAAACAGCTTTACACACTGACTGACAGAGAGAATGACCCTCCACACGGATTGGCTTGCAGCCTGTGAGCTGATAGTGAAAGGGCAACCGCAGTGAGAAAGAGCAAAAGAGAGTGCAAACTATGTGTAGATGTCTGTGAGTGTGTGTGTGTGTGTGTGTGCATATGCGTGAGTGTGCACATGGGTATACATATGCCAGGGGTTAATTGTGGTTCAAGTGTGAGGAACAGCTGAGAGAGCTCATATACGGCACAGAGGAACAAGCATGGTGACAGGCAACTTGACAACACAACCTGTTTTATGGTGACAAGTGTCGGTGTGTGTAGTTAAGAGAGAGAGAGAGAGCGAGTGGGGCAGAAGAAAGTGTGAGAAAGAAAGAGTGAAGCTAAAGAAAGGCAGGTGAGCAGTAAAGTGATTGTCTGCCCACCCAGCATGTTCACATGACTCCTTTAAGAGTAGCTAAAAGTGTTGGTAGGCAATTTCTACAGCCGAGGTGCTGATGGACAGGATTGTGTAACTATGTACGCATGTGTGTATGGGGGAGTCAAAGTAACTAAACAGAAGAAAGGCAAAGAAGACAGTTGGCTATCTTTCACCTGTCACCAGGAGTACCAACAGGAAGGGCTCTCAGAGGGATCACAGATTTTTATTTTTTCCTGTGATGGTTAAAAAGGGGCAGAAGCAGTCAAGGTTTGGTATACAATACTTCAGGTTGCAAAATAAGTATTTGCATGGCTTTGTGTGTGGCTCTGCTTGCGCTGCAGCTACATGCGTCTGCATGCGCTCCTGATTCGTAAGCACGGGGTTCAAATCATCAAAGCGGCTCTCCTCAGCTCAGTTTTCAGCAAGCAGCTAAAGGTTAGACTTATGTGTTGCTGCTTACAGTAACACACCGAGACTCCTTTACACCATATCATTACCACTACACAACTCACTTGTCAATCACAACAAAATGGTGAAGTGGGTCATTTCATAAACATCGCTTCCTAACATTGCAGCATACATTTATATGAACTGACCACCTGAATGTGTTTTGACAATGCTCCGTTTTATCAAGCTGGTGAATAATATTTAAAATATATTTATTATTACAAAATACAAATTAAAGAAATAAGACTAATCTGAATTATCCAATATAAATCCTTTATTAAAATATTTGTTAAAAACAAATTTATCATTTTGCGTTTATGTGACCAGTTTTACATATTTTTTACTTGTCAAACAGTTAATAAAAAATAAACTATGGTGATATTTTGATTATTTTCTAACAAAAACGGCACAATTTTTGCTGGTTCCATCTTTTCAAATGTTTCTTTGTCTTGCAGTGGTTAACAAATTCATTCGTAAAGACCTGTTTAAAATGAAAAATGATGTTATTTATTAGGCAGAAAACAAACTGCCTTTTTATACACAAATTTGAGCCGGCACGCTGGACTTCTCTGAGAAGCCAGAAATTGATCAAGCATAACATTCAACCACTCACAAAAAAAATTTCTGTTAAGAGATTCATGTAAATAACTCTTAATCAAAAAATGACGATGCGCTTTACTTTTTTCAGCTTTTTTTGTAAAAGAGTGCATTTGAAAATTCGTGGATGAGATGAATGATTATATTTCAGTATTAAAAATATCATTTCGATTAAAGAGCTCGTGCGTACTGGTGGATTGTCAAAAGCACTCTAAAACCTTTGAGTTCTTAACACATTTATGAAGAAATTGTAACAAAATTTTGACATTCTAAAAACTAAATTTTTGGCAAATCGTAGACTCCCGATCAAATAATAATCAGCAAAGTTATCAAACATAATCAGTCTCAAAGACCAAAGCTCTCAACCTGGAACCCGCACTCATGAAAAACGACTTGTAGTCTTGCTATGTGTGTTCTGACCAGAAATAGGCCTGTGACCCCTGCAGAGGTCACCAGCCAGCCAGTTTGAGCTTTCGTTCACGCAGCAGAAGGACTGATGTCGGTCCTGCATCCTCTCAATGAAGTAATGTAAATTAATTACAGGATTATCCTTGTGGCCTAATCTATCCAATATCTTATTAGGAACTATTGTAACATTATCATACAAGTACCTCATTGTACAGCTCAGCCAGGGATAATTTGCTTTTTGTAGTGTAATAACATTGCGTAAGCTTTGTATTGATTTAAGACTAATGCAATACTAATATGGGTGCATTTGGGCATTGCACAAGGTAATGTGCCGGAATAGAGCAATTGCAAATAAGATATTAGTGTTTCAAGTGGTTCCAGTGAAAATTTTAATACATGAGGTGGAGAAATAAACACCTATTTCCCACCAGAGATAGCGTGATAGCTCAATTTCTTTTGCCAAGGTTCAATCTGCACTGTTAGCATTACAAGCAGGACTAAAAAAAATAACCTTCAGTTAAAGTTCTATATTGAGGATATAGTACATGAAATTAAAATAATGATAGGTTTCATAAAGAATACTTAGAATATTTCTATTTTTAGTACATTCACAAATCTATCAGAACTTCAGCGACAGTAAGATGTGCAGCAACTGCACACTGAATTCAAACCGACATCGCTGCGGTATGCCTCTCAGCATGCTGAGCCTCGGGGACGCCAGATCTGGTCTTTGAAGACACTGCCGGCTCCTCGAGGCCACACCAGCAGTAGCCGGAGGGGTATCAAATGTATTAGAACTGCCCCACTAATAAGATAAGTGGGCTAATGCTAGCACTAGAGGTTTGCCACTCATCTCAATCTGTCGTGTTTAACAGTCTCACAGGAATAGCTCTCGAATTTAAATGCTGGGCAGCTGTTGATGGAGTGGAGAAGTGCAGTGTGTATTTCAGAGAGCAGTGCAAGTATGTGTGTGTGTGTGTGTGGGTATGTGTTGGTGGGGAGTGAGCATGGGTGGAAGCAATGTAAGACGCTGGCTAAGTCTCATGGAACATCAGTTGACACTAGAAAAATACAGCTGCCGATAAATCTCCGACAACAGCCACGGACTCGTGTTTCACGCTGTGATTTATCAGAGTTGTTCCTTTTAGACTTGCCATTTGGAAGCCGCAATCTCTGTAGGTCATTTGTACAACTTACTTCTAAACTTTGATCCCGAGCAAGGCATGAATATAGGTAAAAGGATACTTGGATGTTACCAAAGATGAAATCAGCTGCATTTCATTTATCTGTTTTCTTTTTTCCCCCCCCATCTGAAGCTCTTATTTCCTTCTCCACTCAGTCTTAAATAATCAGCGATTCATCTTATGAGTTTATATTTAACCACTAATGCACCCAACAGTTGCTCTCAAAATGTGTGTCCGCTTGAAAACTGGGCTTAATTGAAATATGTGTCTTTTAAGGTGAAAGCTATTACTCTCACTCAGTCTGTATTGATCTGCAGCTCGAGCACTGATGAGATCCTCCCAGTGTTTATTAGACTGAGGGGAACTTGTTAAGACATAATGCCTATTTTCTCTGCTAAACATGATTATTTAATAAAAGGGGAAAAAAATGGTCTTGATTGCGCGCTGTGTTATTATGTTACAAGTTGATCGTTTAAAGTTTAAAACTTTCACGAGAGGAAACCTCCTTGCATAACTTAAAACAAAATTAACTAAAATTTATTACATGCCTGCCAACCAAACACTGATTTATTTTGAACAAAGTTTATAAAAAGTAATTCGTCATACGGGGCAGATAAACTGAACACGGTTTGCCTCCATTGCACAATTTCGGGCATCAGACTACATGTCCACGTATCATTTCTCTAATTCTATTCATGTTGTTCCATTACATCACTCTACCGCCACACAACTATCTTCACACGCAAACAACAGGTGTTTGTAATCGAATAACAAGTGTGATGTGAACATCACATTTAAATGCGGATTATTCTGGTCCTGCATTTGATTTCTGAAAGAAAACATAAATATTATTTGGGCTAGGATTTACCGTCTGCTTGACTTCAGTATACATGTTTATCATGACCAATCCAGCTTTCAGTGTCCATCATACTTACTTAAAAAATCAATGTTAGGCATTTCAAATCATTTTTTAAACATATATGTGTTTGCTGTTTGAGACCGGTAAAAGCAGCTAAGAGAAAGCAGTATCTGAAAGCCCTCTGAAAATGGCTCACATTGCAGTCATACATCAGCATGTCTTGCGCTGTAAAGCACTCATTACCTAGAAAATGTTGACACTAATGTCAACCCATCTAAGGGTACCGTTTACACGCTGATAAACATAATGATTTCATAAGTGGGCTTAATTATGACAGGATTCGTGTTTGCCCAAGTCTCTGTTGCAATCAGCTTTCATCAAATAGTTTTTTTTCTCTCCCCGCTATGCTGCGGATGTGTATAATTCCCCCAAATAAAAAGTGCTGGCATAAATCACCGAACAGGCCTTTAGATGGCACTGAATTTGATCTTAGCTTTCCCCACCCGAGTTTGTTTGCTAATGGCCGTGTGGACACCGCACACTCTTAACACATTCGAATTCCTCCCATCACCCCCTCGCCTCCTCGTCCCTGCGCTGAGACAACCTGGAAACTACCGTCCAAGTAGTGAGGAAGCTGGCACTCCATAGTAAGCACCTCAATTACAAATGTTATCAATCCCAGGCAAAGAGAGAGCTTAGCACTCGTGTCTGTTTTTCTCATCAGCAGTGGTGGGGTAGCAGCTAGAGGACAGGAGAGAAGGGCCCGAGAGAGACAGGGACAGCAGTTTGTACATACTGTATGAGGGTGCCTGTGCGAGTGAACGTGTCTATCCTCTAAATCTCCACCGACCACTCCCACACCCCTCTGCCTTAAATATCTTGTCGCCTTCGGTGTTTCTTCTTTGCGATTCCTTGGTATCTTGACTCCGTGCCCTCTGCAGAACCTTACAAACCAAATCGTCTCAAATTCAGCCCTCTGAAATAATTAAGGGGTTGCATGCCGCCAAAAATAAGGGCGTGTGTATTTCTGAAGTGGGAAGGGGGACATATGTTTGGAGTCTCGGGATGCCAGGGCGAATCCAGCTAGGTTCAACTTGTTAGGAAAACTGGGTATTGCCTTACACTTCCGTTGACATGACTGCAGTATCAGTGGTGTGGGTGTGTTAGGTGTCAGCCACCGCTTGGCTGACCCCACCGAGGATGTGCATGTTTACAGAGGTGCTCTCACAAACATTTGCCTAGCGCAGCGCGACAGACAGGCCCCGTGGGCATGAAGAGGTGTTTATACTAATCTTGCTCTTTGTAAGTTCTTGCACCTTAGCGGTAGTTTAGACCAAAACCACTAAGACATGCTGTTTCAGGTACTTGTGATACAACTAGACACACCCTGGAAGACTGTGTGGGGTTGTGGATCCTTGAGTTGTTTAAAGGAGTATAACCCTTTTTAGACAAGTCCATTTACCATTTATACTTTCACATTAATGTCCTTTGAGAGATTTGCACACAGTGGCAGAATGAGCCGTACATGTGCAATATTTGCTGCTTTTGAAAAACCTAATTGCAACTGTAACAAACACTGACAGTACTGACC
Source organism: Cichlasoma orientale (assembly GCA_034780415.1). Lineage (NCBI taxonomy): Eukaryota > Metazoa > Chordata > Actinopteri > Cichliformes > Cichlidae > Cichlasoma > Cichlasoma orientale. The sequence goes on along the minus strand of JAVDPK010001628.1, from coordinate 1,581,026 downwards.
AGTTAAGCCTAACCACACTTGCTACACTGAATGCTTAACTTTCTATCTGCTCCTGTGTCTAAGGGAGCTCTTAACCACCCAGGCCCAATGGTGCGCTCCATTTGAAGTCGGAAGTTGGAAATTCTGAGTTCCCGGTTGGAATTTTCAGCTGGAACGCTCCCTCAAGTTGGACATCCGACTCGAAAAATCCTCCTTGATGTTTCTCTGGTTTTGTCTCTGTCTCTGTGCCCCTGTGTCTGTCTGGTTTCTGTATCAGGTCCACGTGTCTTCGTCCTGGTTTCTGCCCATCATGTTTAGTCACTTCCTGTTTTACTTTGATAGTCTTCCATGTCGTGGGTTTGATTTTCAGTTTTGCTTCCTCTGTCTTGTTAGTAGGATTCCATTCAGCTGTGCTCCCTGGTGTGTCCTATTTCCCTGATTGCCCTGATGTGTATTTATTGTCTGCATTTCCCGTAGTTCACTGTCGCGTTATTGTCGTCGTCAGCTCCTCCCAATGTGTGCGCGCCATCAGTCAGTGTTCTTATTGCAAGTGAATTTCTGCTGGCTCCAGTCCAGTTCTGTCTGCCCTGAGTTTTCTGAATAAAAGCTGATGTTAAAAGTTCGGTCTTGATCTGAGTCCTGCACTGCGGTCCTCAACCTGCCTGCCACAGTGAGTTCCATGACAGATGCAGCCTCTGTTGTGAATAAGCAGAGAACTGACCAGGCTCTATCCGTGAACGTGCTGCAGCGGTGTTTTTAGGCACACAAAAAAAACAAAAAAACGAGAACTGGGCTGTATTACTAATGACCCATGAATGACTAAGGGGCAAAACAAATCCTGTTTTTCCTAGCTTTTCCAACTTCACTACTGGAAAGTGCTCAGCTTGGGAGTTTTTTCACTCCCAACGCCGACATCCAACTTCTGGGAACACAGCACAAGTCTGTTTCACGTCCACCAGGAAAAGTTGTTTGCTCTCTAGAGGTCCATGGTGAAACTGCAGAGTGCAGGACTTCCAGTATAAAAGCAGCAGCCACACAGGCGACTGTCTGGATATGCCAGAGAAGATCCCTTTGAACATGAGATCAGTAAAAATTTAAATCAGGTAAAGAAATAGTAAAAACATTTTTATGTATCATATATTAATATTATGAGACTTATATTTTGCCTCAAAGTAGCTTATGAGACAAGATTTTACAACATGAGATGTTTTCAAAGTTATTGCAGTTAAAATCATTTGACCCACTGTCCCAATGATCACAGGGCACACAGTGAAACGTGGCATTTGCCTTACAAAGTAATTCAACAGGAATGTCTGCTTAAAGCTATTCAGCTGTGATTTACAATAGCGCTGCACAAAAGTTGATACTGGTTTGACTTTGTGACGAAACTCTTTGTGATCGCACTCACAATGTGCCTCAAAGAAGTGAAGAGGTAACTTTTTTTTTCTGTTGTTTCTTCAAACACAGACATAAATCTTGGTTTTAAGCAGATAACTTGGAGAACAATAAGCACAGACTGACAGCGTGGTATAAGCCCCTTCTTTGTAATGCACCAAAGCTTGACTCAGATTGACAAACAAAAAAATATTTAGACATACTTACCAAAATATTCTACACAGAAAATCAGAATTCATTTTCGCCAGCACAGCCGGACAGTGAACAGATACGCAGACGCATCACGAGCACGTGTGCGCACACAATTCATAAGCATGCAGACTGGGGAGCAGGCGTCCTTTTGTTAGAGGGAGAATGGAAAGTGTGAAGGACGTGACGAGGGAGATAAGTGTCCTCCAGGGCCCTGAGGTTACCCTAATGGTGTCATACATCACCACTCACAAAGCCATGCAGAGCAAAGTTGTCAATGCATGAATGCTGCACTATTACTATCAGCCATTTTAATCATGGCAGCTGTCACTGCGCCAATCAACACCATAACTTCACACTGGAAATCACTCAGAAAAACTCTCTCATCCTGCTGTGTACCAAGAGCTGTATACAACAGGCAGAAAGTTACACGGATTTGAGGGGGCGGGGGGACGGGGGGTCTGGCTGGATATGCTGAGGGGCTGTAACTTTGTAGTGCATCATTGCCCTTGTTTAATGGAGGCTTGGCTTTTCCTAAGCAGTTGTTGTGACAATGCTAAATGCTGCTTTTATGAATGTGCTAAAAGAGAATCCCCCCCAACCCCACTGTCCAGAGGGGCATTGTAGAAACACAATAAAAGGCAAGCAATCCTTGCAACTGTTTTCTCCGTGTCCTTCCCAATACAGATTATATTATATATTATTTCTGCATTGTGTTTTCAGCCACCCTAAACTTATATACACAGGGGTCTCAAGGCATGTAACAAAAACCCTCCCTGGTTTATTCCCTAGAAGATTATGCTGCCAGATGCAGTGATTTGACTGAATGTCTTATTCACTATTTGCATTGATGAAAAAATTGACTCACAATATTCTGAGGCAACAATTATTCTCAGTACAGTGGGAGGGTAAAAGGTTGCCTCGTGTCTTTTTTACAACTTGCAGTATTTCATGCGATGTTGCAGACAATAAAAGCTCTCTGCTGTCCCATAGTTGCATAATGTAAAACGCTGCTGAACCTGGCAAACAGACTGTATGAGCCCGCTTCAAATGCACAGAGAAATGTTCACTAAACACATTATTCTGCTAAACACTAAATGTTAAAAGCCCAATTGATGGACATTTTGACACTGGTGATGTTTTTGAAGAGGTTTGGCCACAAAAACCTTTCCATTCGCCCTCAAGTTTGCTTTTTGTTTGTTTGTTTGTTTGTTTTTTACTGCCGGCTTCCTCAAAATAGGTTCACATCCGGTTTGTTTCACTTGCACGCATTTTGCGCAAATCATGTCACATAATGTTTACTGAGCTTGACGTTAGGTAGACAGTTTGCAGTGTAGCCGTGCTAATTTGGTGTGATTACCAAAGGCAAATGTTTCTCAGTGTATCTAAGCACACAGTGCTCTTGTATACACACAGTACAGGACTCCCAGACCTTTTCTGCTCTTATCGTCAAACTTTCAGACTAACTATGAAGGCTTAGGTCACAGATTTGCCTCACTGCAAACTAAAAAAATAAGACAGCCTGGCTTTTATGTAGGTTTTTAGTTATTTCCTGGCCTTATTTAATTCTTGTTCTTATTTGTTAGCATTTTAGAACTATCTATTTTAAAAGACTGAAGCACTTTTGATTGTAGTTCATGTTTTCACTTGTGCAACATAGAAACATTTTAGCTGACATCATTTCACTTGTCTCAGCATTAAGGGCACGGGCACAACTTATATTAATGTTTCCTGTCTTATCCTCAGCTTGCAGTGGCTGCATTTGAGGAATTTAAAGTATCATTTCACTGAAATACCAAAATGCTGGTGTTATTTAGTTTTCGTGAAATCGGTTATTGGGATGTTGGTAAAGTGTTTGCAGATACCCTCTTTGTTCATTTTATGGTAGGATTTTCAAATTGGATAAATACCATCCAACTGCATAAATACTATGCAATAGAATCTCTACTTTTAGATGATGCAATGTGCAGCAAGAATTGAAGCTCATAATAATTTTAGTTATGCACAATTTTTCACGAGAGGAGCACAAATTGATTTACAGAGAAAAAGGCTGAAGAGTCTTTTAATAAGATGCACGGTACCATGATAGACACTGAGTAAAAGCTCTATATTGAGCGACAGATGTCAATACAGCAGATAAACCGTGCTAATCAAATAGGAGAAAATACATTTTAAGGTCAGTTCTATGTGGAATTGGAGCGAAAGTGATTTGCACCTTAGCGGTAAGTTCCCAAGCTGTTGAAATGGAAAGTCCTGTACATCATCTATCCAGTATGCCTCCTCCTGTGGCACCGTGTCTTCTTTCAGACTGAAACACTCTGTGGATATGTGCTCCAAAATAAGATGGATATGTTGCCCAGGAAAGCAAGAGTTATGATGGCAGCTGGAGATGCACTGATAATATGTGGAGGATTTCTAACTATAAAGACACTGATATCTCAATATGAGTGATGGAAACACTCATGGTGTTGGTTTCAGGATGGTTGAACAGCCCTGTTTGGGTAGCACCGGAGAGACACTGGGTCAGGTTGCAAACTGTTAGCATTCCTCTGAACAGAGACCATAAGACGGGCTGGCTGCAGCACTTTCATCTTTTAACAGACAGGAGAGAGATCAGTGTTCATTAGACCAGGGTGGCGAAAGCATGGAAGACACTGATGCTGGAGGAGATGGGTAAAGACAGGAGTTGTGAGAGTTTTTCCGTCCCACTGTTGCCAAGAGCTTGCTCATAGGGGGTCGTGTGATTTTTGGAGTTTCTTTCTAATATTGCAGAGTCTTTACTTTCCAATCTAAAGTGTCTTGAGGTGACTGCTGTTGTGAATTTGTGCCATCTAAATAAAATGAAATGGAATTGAATTGTTTTTTTAATTATTATTATTATTTGTGCAAAACTGTCAATCACACATTTTGGTTTTGAAAAAAAAAAGAGGAATAGAGGAAAAAAAAAAAAGCAAAAGAAGATAGCATCAAATCCATCTTTTAACTTGTGGATGAAAACCAGACTTGAGCCAGCTGTGAGAAGCCACATTTGAACAGGTCTGTTGAATGGTGACTTTAGCAGCACTTTGTGTCGCGAGGAAACCTGTTTTAACTAATGAGATACATTATCGTTAATCACCTTCTCATTAGGAGCGACATGTTCAAGAGAGGCACGGCAGTATCAGGCACGCAGTGTCGCGTATATACATTTATCCGGTTACATACACACACATATCCTCCTCTTATCATGAAGGCTCCGAGGCATTTTGCTGATTTTGTGGACACGAGCCGTATATACAGCTTGAAACGCTCAACAATATGCATGCAGTGACTGTATCACACAGCAAATGCGTCTCACATACCCAGTGCTCCAAGGCAGCTTAGGTGGACGTTTTCCGAGAGATACCCTACCCTGGGTTAAGGATTCAGAGATTCTGGTTAATGATGCTCAAGCCTCCCCTTCCTCCCCAGGTGCCATTAGAACCTCATTTTAAAGGAGAGTGATGGGCCAGGCTCGCAGGGTTATCTGGCCTATCTTTTAATCATAAATGAGACACCCTCCCTTTTCTTTCTCCCCATCCTTACCTCTCTCCATCTACCTCCCTCACTCTACCCCACTGCCCTCTCTCTCTCCCTCTGTGGGTTAGGGAAATTGCTGTATCAGCGTTATCACCCCCCCAACCCCCCCGACAACCCTCCTCCACCTTCCTTTTCTGCCTTTATGCTTTTCCAGCCCATCACTGATCGGGGGCATCAGTTCCACCGGGGTGACTCTCCTGCAGTCACTTAGGAGCTGCAGAGTCCTCTTCTGTCCGAGAGAAGGAGAGATGGAAAGATGGGAGGGTTGGCGGGGAGTGTAGAGAGGTAAAAGCAGGGTCATGCCAATGATAGGACACCTTAAAGTGGCTCCTGGGCTTGTCAAAAAATCTCACTTTAGAGCGGCGGATCTTATGGCTGCGAGCCCTGTGAAACTCTCCTAAAACATTATCTTTATCCAATGGCACAGTGCTATAAACACCCCCCATTCTCGGTAGTCTATTACTTCTGCAGCGTGTGCAATATTTCACAAAATAATTTTTTACACACTCTCTCTCACGCATACAGTATCCACACTGTTTCCACTTTTCTTTTTCTTTTTTGTGGACTGTTAAGTTTATGTACAAGAATTTGAAAAATATATTGTAGTGCTTGCAAAGTTTTGAAAGAGTTGGTTTAAAAAAAAAAAAGGTGATGATGCATTCTCACCTGCAGGCCTGGCCAATGATTTCCAGTCCACATTACTATTCACACACACCACCACCTCAGTGCCCCCTCGCCTTCAGTCATTGTCTCTTGCTGCAGTCCTGCAGGGGGTAAACGTCAAACTCTCCAAATTGGATGAAACATTATGGGAAATATTATGAGGCAGCCTGCTGCTGTGATGGCTAGGGGCTTCTGGTTAATTGAGTTGTTGCCCGTGCTGCATACTGAACAGGACCTGCGGATGGCAGAAAAGTCTGTCGGGACACTGGCTGTTTTTTTGAAGACATTTCATCTTTATTGGTTAACGTGCAGTTGAGACAGAGAAGGGTCAGAAGACAGCCGGATGTTAAAGAGACAGGAAGAAAGCCAGAGACTCCTCCAGCATTAATGTGCACATGTATGTTACATTACCAACCCGTGCTGAGACACACAGTAAGCAACTGTGTGTTGAATATGTTGAGTTGGTAGTGGAGAAGCTTTTCAACTTTATCTAGAGTGTTTGATTCATTACATTTCCTCCAAGTTCAAAGTCCATCCACAACTTTGGAGCCGTCCCTCTCATGCCATCCAAACTTTCTCTGCCAGAATAGCTGAAAAATCTCCCCTCTTTAAGCCTGACACACAGAAATCTTTTATCCACAATATTAGTCGGAAAAGGAAGACAGAACTGAAATTTTAAAGAGAGGAAGAAAAAAAAAAGCGAAAGTGAAGTACTTTTGATCATCGCTGCGACAAGGCTGAGAAGTAACATTTAGTCATTAATGTCAAAGCGGATATATATCCCAGGATTTATATTTTAGCATTAAGAGAAGCCTATTAGTAATGTGGCTCATCCTTAATCGGGGTCACTGCCAATGAGTAATAATCTTATGCAAATATATTCTGCTGGGGAATGTTCTGATGATTACTATATGCAGATTCAGGCCCAGTCTCTTCTACGGAGCCTGAAATGGGCAAAAACAGAGATATCCACACATTGCTGATAATTGGACGACGAATGAAAGAAGCTGGAGTGCATATCAGGCGCCACATCATTAACAAAACATAATCTAATCTGTACTTAAGAGCCACAGAAGCCTAAATATATTTAGGCTTCTGTGCAGCACACGTACACGAGTGCAAACTTTAATACACCGAAATGTGAAATTTCAAAATGACATCATCATTCAAACATAGAGAGATTTGCAATACTACAATAAACATTAGATGTTAGTGTTACATGCTCAGACACACAAACAGATTTTTTTTTTTTGAAAGAAATTTGGAAATGGATGTGACACACAGTAACATTTAACATTATTCTCTTTGTACTATCCCAACATAATGTACAGCACATCCCTTCCTTTGTGTCATCAAATCACTATATGTCGTAGTTAACTCTTTTAGTAGGTCTTAGAAATTCTGATGATGATATGCTGCACATGTGCGGTGAGAATAACTCCCTGTTCTGATAATTCTGTGCAGAGGCTTCTCGCAGCTCAAGAGGAAGTGTGAGTTTCCAGTCGGTTACTTCATCAACATTTCTCGGTGGGTCAGTGTCCTTCGTTGGCAGAGCCCATCAATTTAGAGGGGACATCGATCACAGCCGCCTCTTGTCACATTGACCAGCTCATTAGCTGGACTTAATATACGCCATGGGAGTACTGAGGCCTGCTTGTCAGTCTTGTACTCTGTATGAAGTTAGCTCAGAGATGTACACATTTAGGACACACCTCTTACAGGTGCATTAAAGAGGAAGGGGCATATGATAGGATATCATCTGCAGATTTAATGTAACATTATCTTCTTTTGCTTAATATGTCATCATTAATCTTTTTCAATAACTGTTCAAAATAAATAGATCTATATCCTGCTGTGCTTATGCACTAGTCCAGTATCAGTCACACAACTTACAATTTTCGGCCACTGTTAAAAGACTGTGAACCATTGTCATGTTTTGGCACAAATTGGACTCTAAATTCAGGCTCGAGACCCAAGAGAGACGACTCCACCCGCAGGCAGGACCAATGGAGAAGCCTGCCCAGTGCTCCACCTGTGACTCAGAGAGAGAACAAAAGAGAGAAAAGAAAAAAACACAATACAAAAGCCCAAAAACCTGGCCGGACCATGGCAACCGTAGGCCTTACAACTCATTTCAAATGGATATTTAAAACCTTCTTGTGGTTTTCTTTTACACACTGACAATTTGCTGTGACTGTTCTTACATAATGACCCAATGTGAAGCTAGAAATCACAAGAAAAAAATTTGCAAATATAAGTTTGCAAATTTGAAAAATTAAAAACTCCACAAGATGATTTAAAAGACCTCACAGAGGAAAACATTGTTATTGTGATCACAAACAATATTTACCATTTTTTATTGCTTCAGAAAGCTGTGTGTGTGTGTGTGTCATGGCCTGCTAGGTTAAAACAATGCTTCGTCCCACTGATGTAAACATCCACTCCAGAGCAAACCGGAGTGCCCCAGCTGACTGCCCGCCTTGTCAGACCAGCCCACTCACAGATGAGGGCCACATTGTGCCTATTGTCTGGCGAAATGGTGATTTCTAGGAGGAGAAAAGGAGGAAACTTGTGTAAACAAGCTACAGCTTTAGCATCTCAATATCACTGCATGGGTGTCTGCTGCTAAGCAATGCATTATTCCTGCCAGCATCACGCATTCCTGCCTGGGCAAACTTTGGACCCAGTTCTGCCTATAGTGGGACCTATGACTTATGGGACTGTAATGAGGATTTATAACTAAATTGTGTGAATTGTTTGTAGTCTGTTAGGTAGCCCTGGTGCCTCACAGCAAGAAGGTCTGGGTTTGAATCCACCTTGGGCCTTTCTGTGTGGAGTTTGCATGTTCTCCTCATGTTTGTGTGGGGTTTCTCCGGGTACTCCGGTTTCCTGCCACAGTCCAAACACATGCAGTTAGTGGGGTTAGGTTAACTGGTGATTCTAAATTACCCATAGGTGTGAATGTGAGTGTGAATGGTCTTAGTCGGGTGTGGGTGTACCCTGCCTCTCGCCCTATTGCAGCTGGGATAGGCTCCAAGCAAAAACCCAGTGAGTTTATTTACCTGGTTGGAGTCTGCCAGATGGGGGGATATTCTGAATATTCTAGGGGTGGGATGGGAGGTGTTAGCATCACTATAGCGCCTGACCCCCACCCCCCGCTATTTATGTCCGTCTGTTTGTTGTGTTTTGTCAGTGAACAGATGTGAAGGACCACTGACACATTTCTTTCTTCTGTGGCTTTGATCAAGTGCATGGCCACACTTTTGACCTTGACGTGCCCTCTGTGTTTTTTACTGTTTCACACAGTCAATTTTTAAGAGGCACAGGGCTCTTCTGTCTCCAGTGATTACTGGCTAAAGAGATTCCTTTATTAGTGTCTAGTTTTGTAATGCTGCCAAATAACACTTTATTGCCTTTTAATTAAATATTAATGGTAGCGTCATTCCAACTCCATTCATAATTAAAGAGCTACTAATGATTGATATTGCATATTAATGTAATTAAACACCCTGTACTCTGTGTGTGTGTGTGTGTGTGTGTGTGTGTGTGTGTGTGTGTGTGTGTGTGTGTGTGTGTGTGTGTGTGTG
>JAVDPK010001628.1:1549766-1559794 GCA_034780415.1 Cichlasoma orientale | reverse complement strand
TTGACTGCCCTTTTCAGAGAGCCCCGTTTCTGTGTAACTTATGCAGGTGTGTGTGTGTGTGTGTGCAGAGGAAGAGAGGAGAGAGATGGAATATCTAAAAGGGGTTAAGTGCCAGGGTTACCCATCCAAGGAGCATTAAATGAAGGCTCTCACTTTGATGGACACCGGCACCGGGATCCCTGATGTCCCAAAATATTAGGTTTCTCTTCTAATAATGTTGGAAATATTGCCTACTGTCATGATTAATCTGGCTGGCTGCTGGGCCTGATTGCAGGTGACGCGGTCACAGCACAGTGCCTGTGTTAGTTTCCACACACCGTCAGCTTCGCTCCACACAGAGCTGCAGCCAGAAGCAGGGCTGATAGCAGCCATCGCAGCTGCCGCTAATGTAATGTGACAGCGGAGAAGGAAACCTTTATTTTAATTCAAACAACAAAAGCCAAACAGCCAAACTTATCTGCGTTTCCAACATTTTGCCTTCAACACAATGAGCCCCCTTTCCACCAAAGTCCTTTTGCTCTTTTGATTTTCTGCCCTGCTTTTTTCATTGGGTGAGGTAAATCTTGTGTAAGCCAGTTGTTGCTGGAACAGTGTCTGGCAAAAGACGAGAGAAAGAGACGGGGGGGGGGGGGGCATTTAGAGAAAAGTGGAGGTATTTGCAGATGTGGAGGAAGGCACAAAAACATTTGTCAAATCAAAGGCTTGAATTATTGCACATAGTCGGGTCAGTTTCACATGCCACTTAGAGGTTCCATTGTCCTGATGCTGAACAAGACCCCCTTTATGTGACTGTCTTGAAAAACAACGTTAGCCCTCCTTATAATCAAATCTGCAGAGCCCAACAGGCCAGCAGGCCCTGCCACTTGGAATTCTTTGCATTGGCCATGGTCAGGATGTGCCGTTTGGCCCCAACAATGGCAACATTGATTTTAGCGCCATGAGAATTTTGGTTGAGCTGTAAAAACTGGGACCGGGGGGAAACACCGATCTTTGCCATTCCCAGGAGGGTGTGTGTGTGTGTGTGTGGAGCTGTGGGGGGAAGGTGAGTCACTCGTAGACTCCAGGGCTCTGACCCACTGGACCTCTGGCCTAATTCAATCAGCCCAGCATCATTAGACCACCATTATCAGACATTATCTCTGAGGCTAAGCAGGATAGTTATCTCATGCCCGAGTTGGGGGGAAAAAAAGCAATACACACTTTTTTTTTTAAAACTCTGCTTCCTTTTGCACGCCTATGTGCTACAATTGGAGGCTTATTGTTTTATCACAACTGGGCCTTGTTTACATGCAACATTTTGAGAGAGTGGAAAATGGGGACAGTTACACTGATGTTTTGTTGCTATGGGGCTGGAGCTAAGGTCATAGAATAAAGGCGTGACCTTCCTGTTTGGCTGCGTAGTAACTTACTGTGATGATACAAATTACCCCAAATTTTGATCCACCAATTTAGCTGCTACTTCGTGGGATGGGGTCAAACTGAGCTCTTTCTTGCAGGGCATCTTTTGAAGTGTCTGCAGACTATTGTGAGACTTAAGCACCAAGGGGAGGGAATGTGTAGGGAGGAAAGCCTTTGAACAATGGGCCCCCCTTAGAAAAGCTTCCAGATCTTGGTGGCTCACTTCAAAAGAGCCCTTGGTGTCAATGCCTGTGTTGTGGCTGAAGCTGAACATGCTGTTTCCCTGGATATAAATGTTTTATTAGAGGATACACCTCCTCAGGCTCAACGTGTCACTGTCAGAGGTAGGAGGAACAAGGGGACACTGTGCACCCCTGAGAGCAGCATTAAACATAATGGTCTCCGCATCCCTGCACACAGCCAAGAAAATGTTATTTATCATATACTATGCTTCTTTTTTTTTAATACCTGTTCATCTGGACTGCCATTCTACCATATAAGGAGGAACTTCTACTTCTAACACATATCTTGCAGCTTTAATTTAAGGGAGGTGCAAAATATATTCTTCATATCAAAAACAACTCCATTAATATGAAATGCTAAAATTTAAATCTACTAGTAATAAGAAAGTGCCTAAAATTGATCATTTGCCTCATGCTATTGATTACGCCGCAATAGAATGCCAGACAAACAACAAAATTTGCTAAAAGTATACATAATTCATCAACAATCAGTCTTGCCTCCCCCGTGCCGACTCCCGTGTTATCCCAGAGAAGATAGATGTGGGAGCGAAGCTCTTTGAGCTCCAGATGGTACATTCCCAACAATAAGGTTTGGGCTTCCACTGGAAAATGATCCTTTTCCTGTGTGTGTGTGAGTGTGAAACGCTAATGTGTCATCGTCAGACAGTAATGAGGTGACGGCCGCGGATGAAACTCTCAAAAGATACATTTTCTGTCTGCCGCCAGGATTTCTTTATCTCGCTTCAAATTAAAAACAATATTTTGCTTTCGCTGTTGTGCGAATCATGTGACAAACCATGTGATTGTTGAGGATTTTTTTTTTCCTAGAGTTTGACAAAGTGGGGATGAAAAAACCGACAGTGGAATAGAAGCAAAATCATTCACGGGTATATACTCTGCTACATAAATTTAGGACACGTGATCGTTGTGTACAGGATGATATTTACTCAAATATTAATTTTTTTCTGTACCAAGTGGCGGGGGGGATGAGAGGGGAGAAGAATGTGAAGCATCTGCGAGCATTTGATCCCATTAAAAATGCTGTCTTGTCTGTGTGTACTGCATCATTGTTAGTTGACCTCAGTGTCCTTCTTGCCCAAGCTTTGATAATGTTAATCATAACATTGCTTGCCGCCGTTATGCATCTGTTTTTCCTTTTATCAAATTATATCACATGATGATAGAGCCATTCCAACAAAGCTCACTAGACACTGCATCTGTAGCCAGTAACAGTGACTTACAGCGGCTTTTCTCCTCACCAGGACTGTTTGGAAATGTAAAATTTTGCTCTCTATTCAGAGGGCCGCTTTTGACCCCTATTATACATTCCAGACTTAACGTCAAAGAGCGAAAAAGAGATTTAATTTGTTGACTATTGCCACCAATCTCCTTTAAACGGCTTTTAATTGATAACGGCAAGGGAGAGTGGTGAACTTTAAATAGACATTCTAATTATCGGCTTTAAGAAGCAGGGGCTTTTTGGGAAATGTTATGGCATTTGGAATGGGATTAATGGGCGAGTGAGGCGCTGGCCACCCCGCAGCTAAATGACATTAAAGAGAGAGATGAGTGGTGCTGCTGAAGGGAGCAAACCCACTAGTCACAGGAGCCAGGGCGCCCACTGCCTTGGGCACACACACCGTGGGGTAACGTGCAGGAGAAGAGGAGGGGGGGGGAGGAGGAGGAGGGAGGAGGGGTATCACATTATCTAGCCCTCAAGATTTCACCCCGCACGGATACAGACACTGAGACAGTTAAGACCATTCTTCACTAATGCAATATTCTTATGCAGATGAAGAGGGATCATTTGTGAAAGGTGCATGACTGGAAATTAGCATGAATACAAGTAGAAAAGGTTGCTTTTATATATAGAAATATAGATATCTTTAAACTCAGACTCAAAATATTGCATTGCAAGCATGTCAAACACATTGGACACATTAAGCAAGTGGTCCTTCAAATCTTCAAATCAGATGCTTCAAATCAGCATGAAAACATTGTCTGTTTATAAAACCAGATTCTTAGTTTCCATCTGCGAGGCCGCTCGGGTCCAAGTGACTTACGTTTCCTGTTCGTAACATCCGTGTGCCTGCCAATTTCTTGAGACCGTGTGGAGTCGAGACTTTACATTGCAATGCACCACCTACAACATGGAACCTTTGAGCAATCTTAAAAGAAGTATAACAGGAAGGACTGCTCGTCCATGGTGTCTCAAGCTCTCCATGATTAATTTCCACTGCAGGTTTGGTAAGGGAAGGATAAGGGTTCTGGTTAATATAGCTATGGGATAAAAAAAACATATGTAGGAGACAGAAAAAACAATGAGACGAGAGCTGGTTCCAGGTGATCCGAGAGACGAGAGTGTTCCAGTTTGGTGAAGAGAGCTGGTAGTGCGAATATGAAAGTGAAACGGGCGACATGGCTTCTGTAGGTAGCTGGGTGAGGCTGAGTGGTGGCACGTAAAAGAGGTGGTGGATGTGAGACACGGGAAAACAAGAGGTTTACTGACCAGGTAAAGATGAGGAACAAACTTAACTGGTCAGAGCCGGCCGTGCATTGATGCCACTGATCACTCAAGAGGAGAACTGAGTGCTGAACAAGGGTACATTTGCAGCTGTGGCTTGATTAGTAGATGTATTTTTGGTACTCGAGTTGATCTGAGGAGTAAGAATGAAGCACCACAGCCAGAGAGACATCAAACATAAGAGAAAGAGAGACGAGACACTGGAGTTTTGTGGGAAGGGTAAAAAGCAGAGGTCACTGCCATCATTTTGTGAACCCTTCCATACGCGCTGACAGCCTCTCTTTACATATACCCCAACAGTGTTGTGCTACAACAGTCACTAGAATTGATGGTAAAGCTGAAAAGAGTTTAAAATATAGAATTTTATAATGTAATTCTGAGTGACACTTTTTGCACTATTTTCATAGTTTTTATGACTCATCTTATCATAAGACTTTGTTTCATTTTACTTACACCTCGACTGTTGAAATGTTTTGCAGGAGAAAATAGCATAATGTTCTTTTAAATCCTGTGTTTTCAAATGTAATTTGTTTTTTTTGACATACGTATTGTGTAACAGCAAAAAAAAAAGGGGGGGCGGGGGGCAAAGGCTTCCAGATCAAAAGGTTATTATGAACAAATCTAACTAGATCGGTGCAGATAAAGTCAAGAGCTAGCTAACCAGTCAGTCTCAATAATGTCTTAATACTTGCTTTAAAGAATGTAATAGCCCTAACTAATTCAGCCTTAGTAGAGCTTAGTGGTCTTGCTGAGTATTCCAGACAGAGATCTCAGTCCCCTGTGGTTTTAAACCGAACGCCAGGGTTAGCAAAGGCCAGGAGCTGACCGGCAGCCCTGATGGATCAGCTCAGATTGAGTTGGAGCCTCCCGGCTGAAAATGCATCATGTTAGTGGGATTGACACTGAGCTCAGATAAGACTCACATAATATCCACTGTATTTTGCACACAGCACTATGCATGTCAACATGCGTCCACATATTTTAAATGTGTAAAGAAACGGGCCTCGGGCTCCAGACTGTTCACCTAGTTATCTGAATGATCCATATGAAGGAAGCCAACAGGAGTGGGTGTGTAATTTTAGCAAAAATTTGTTTTCTTTTACAGAATGTGCATATTTACTTTGACATGTGACCTAATGCGCCCCGATGCCATCATGGATGCTGGCTTTTGATTGGTGAATTGATAAAAGGCCAAATGATCTTTCACCTCTATATCCCAGAGAGAATTAAAATTTTTGATCAGACCACAGAACAGTTTCCCGCCCCACCTCATAGCCTTGCTTAAATGAGTTTGTGCTCAGAGTAGGCAGTGATGTTTCTGGATGTTGTTTATTTGTTCGCTGAGTCCATGTAAGGATGTGAGGGCCTGAAGATCATTGTCGTTCAATATTAGTTTTCAGTCTTGTCCTTTTGCAAAGAGACTTCTGTAGATTCACTAATCATTTAATGATATTATGGGTCGCAGATGAAATCCCCAGATTCTTTGCAATTTTAGCCTGAGAAACATTACTCTTAAATTGTTTGTTTGCCCACACAGTCTTCCATAAAAAGGTCAGCCCCTCCACATCTTTGCTCTCTGAAAGTCTCAGCCTCTCTCAGATTATATTAATTGTACCTAATCATGTTATTAACCTAATTAACTGTGATGCGTTCCACCAGGTAATGTTAAGCGCTACACAACCTTTACAATCTTTTTTCTGACATCAGTTTAAATGAGCATATAACAAAAAATAATAACATTTATCTGTTTCAGCATTCCAGATGTTCATGCTTCATGACGGCACGAAAATTCCAAGTCTGGACCAGAAAATCATTTGAATACAAAGCACATAAAAGTGGGTGAACCACAGACTAATCTTTCCACGCTCTGAAACAGAGTCAGCAGGGGTAATTTCTTGAAGGCCTAAACCGTGTGAAGGTCCAGACTTGGCCTGTGGATCTCACTTTGGCTGGCCCCAGGCTAGAGGATGAGAACCTGGGGAGAGTTGAGATGAGGCTGTCACACTTCCTATAGATCAGTCATTATAACTAATCCAGTCACAGCACTGGGATCAGCACCAGGACCATTCATCTAGAACCGTCATTAAAGAGCTAAATGAGAGCTGCCTCCGCTAATGAGATAATGAGAATTTCTATGCGAGTGCGTGCGTATGTGTGTGTGTGTGTGTGTGTAAGTGTGTATGAAAGAGACGGTGAGAGAGCGAAACAGGCAGCGAGAGAAAGACAGATTTAAAACCTGTACAAAAAAAAAGAATAAAAATAATAATAATAATGAGCTGAATAAAAGAGTCACACAGATGATCGACCTCTCCGAGCCATCTTGCCGTGTGTGCAAATCAATTTGCAGCTCTCCCATCAGAGGGATCTTATCATTCACCCACCTCACCCAGTTCTGTTTACTGCTCTCTCTCGCCACAAGTAAACAAAAGCCAGAGTTGTACTTGTTCGCAATAGCTCTTTAATTTGACACAGCCTCGGATGTATGCATGCAGCTGTTTTCTTCTGTTAATTGCAATACCACCAGGGTAAACATTATTGTCCTATGAGTTATATTCCAGCCCAAAACAAAGCCTTGCATAAGCTGTGTGAAGTGGGGATGCCGTGCTTTGCTGTGTGACACAAATCAATTATTTATGCCTATGAAGCTCCAAAATATTTATCTTGCCTCACGGTATACAAGGCTGAGGCCTCTGAAAACAAATAGACGTTTATATCAAAGGCACACGGGTGTAAACAGCCGAGTGGAAAGACAATGTACGACCACCCGAGGGAGGTGGAGATGCTTGGTGAGAGAAGTTTGGGAAATGCACATGAAACAAACTGCACATTAACCAATTCCTGTAGGTGCACAAAAAGTTTTAGCACTGGCATTAAACATAGACGATAGTTAAATGTTGATATTACACGTGAGATCCTATTACTGTGATCAGGTGATAATTACACAAGACAAAAACACACAAAGTGGAAGCGTAAACAAGATATGATCACTCGGTGCAGGACTGGGGTGGTCTGACACACACATGGTCACATTAATACGAATGAGAAATGAGAAATGTCTCAAGCCCACATGGATCAACTATGTAAACAGTAATAATTCTCTGTAAATATTCAGTTATGGAACACACACACAAATCAAACTGTTTGCAAGCTGCAAAATAGATTCGATGTACATCTGGGGAAAAAATTGGGGAATGGAAATATTTTTTTCTCTTTGCTTCATTGCGTGATTCAGGTGAGGCACCCAAACTGTGTGGGTAAAGTAGGGTGAAAAAACTCGCTGCTGCACAAGTCACGACATATCACTGCCTTCACATACAGTTTTTTGATAACAGAAAAGAGCTGTAAATGAGTACTAGTGGAAGAAGCTGCAAATAGGTCTTGCAAAGTTTCAGTTATGAATTAACCTGTTAGCACCGGGGGTTAAAGTGGGCCTAAAGTATCCAGAACGGCCTTCGGCACCTTCAGTTAATCATTAAATTTGATGTGCAGGTTAATGCATAATACTGTCGAGTGAGTTAACTTTTTGTGTGCTGCAGCCTGGTGTTGCTTCCAGCTGGTAGTATCAAGAAACTTGCTTAGTAATAAAAAAAAAAAAAAGTAATAGCATCCCACAGCCCACTCACACCCTCAGCAGACCCCTTTTTACTTCTCATCCCAGCGCATGGTGCAGATGTCAATACAGCTGTGGTCACTCTACTTAAGCACTGTACAGAAACTGTTTCTGTACAGTTTGTCACACAGTGGCTCTGCAAACTAAATGCACAGTCAGTGCACTTCCTGGGGAGAAAAACAAATGTAAAATGTGACACTCTCAGAGATGGCAAAAGATGGAAGGAAGAGAGAACAATAGAGGAAGATTATTTTCAAAAGTAAGGACTGTTCAGCAAGACACAAGTTTTTATTAAACACTCGCTCTGTACATGAAGTGCTTCTGAAGTTCTGCTTGTTCATACTGTGAAATGTCTTTTGCAAAACTAATTGAATTATACTAATTTTTTTATTATTCAAAAGTTGTATGAAAACACTGCACAGTTTAGTGCAGTTCACAGTAATGCACTGAGTTGGACCGGTACAGGTTGTGGCGTTCATGGTCAGAGTGAGGTTACAACAAGAGTAGCAGACGTCAATTTATGCTGAGATGCTGATTAGATTCACTCAACAAATTCTATCTTGTATGCTAGATTTACAGCTCATGCAGCATCTGTTTATATCTCGCTAAATCCAGTTGGCTAAATCCACACTCTCAGAGCAGCACCACTGATTACAGCCTGTACACAAAGAAAAATCTTCTGGAGCTCACAATTAAAAATATTGTGAGTTATTTCTAAGTGATTCTTTTCTCCAAGCTGCACTGCTATACCAAATCTTAGAGTACCCCCACCTGCAGAATCCCACCTTAACCCCTGGTTAGCACCAACTGTTCCGTACACAGCTTTAGTGCTGTGTGTGTGTGTGTGTGTGTGTGTGTGTGTGTGTGTGTGTGTGTGTGTGTGTGTGTGTGTGTGTGTGTGTGTGGTTTGTTTCTCAATGTCTTGGGTTAAGAGTAACTTCAGCATTGGATGCATGTAACTAGGTGCTTTTCATTGAAGTTACTCCTTTGCTACTTAAAATATACTATTTGCTCTTCTATTGCAAGTAAAGGTACAAACTCCCCTTTGTCCACTGTAGCAGCCACTAGACATAGTGGAAAGATTAGCTCAATTAATCTAGAAAAAATAAAGTAAACAAAACAAAAACCTACAGTTAAACTGAGTGAAAAGTTACCAGATAATTAAAAGTCATGGATGAATAATAGGAATAGCCAAAGGGAATGCATAGATGATAAAATAGAGAAGTAATGATCATTCATCACAAAAAGAAATTGAAGTGGCTGGTTGGTTGAAATGGATGGATAAAAGTGTGGCTACCAGTTGAAACTGATAGCTAGCATTATGGATTAACATAACTGATTTTTTTTTTTAATTAACTGTTTAAATACAAATGAAAAGTGTCCAGCTCGTGGTATGAATATGCAAAGTAAAGTTTTAGCTGAATGAATATTCAGTTCAGATTCTCTCCTAAACATAATGAGTAGCTGCTGAAAGGAGTACCAACTAGTAGCTTCTTCCACTAGTAGTTAATAAAGTAGTTAATAAAGGGTTCAAATAGTAATAAATTTGTATAAATGGCTCAGATTAAGTTAAGTTAAGGTAAGTGAACACATTTGAACATGAGAGATGGTGTTGATGAAGGAAGTCCACCTGACAGAGTCATGGGGATACCTCCGATGAGAAAGGCTGGGACCACTGCTGTTTACTGCCAATATTAAAAAGTATACAATATAAAATATGATTTAAAAATGAAAAATCATCATAGATATTATTTTTTAAAAATTACATTACATAAACTAATTTCAGTGATCTCCATGTCAAATGTTTTATTATTGTAATATGTTTAGTATGCTTTTATTACAGTATTACTACACCTCTTCCACTACTGGAGCAGCAATACATGAAAACAAACTATTCTTAGCCCATTAGTTTTACTTTATATTGATCATACACAACAGGGTGTTTAACCAAATCAATACATTAATAACTGCTAAATGTCTTAAAATGTATAAATAATGAATAGACTATAAGTCAAAATGTAAAGTGTCCGGAGATTCACCTTTATGGACAGTAAGGAGGTAAGAGACATACTTCAAAGGCAATCGCAGATAGAAGAACCCACAGTAAAATTATAAATCTCAGCTTACACACACTTTCATATGAAATATGTAAATTCTTCCACGTTTGAACACAGCAGCAGCTGAGTTCTTAACTTCCTCAATTCTAATTTGCAAGCTTCACACAGACACACACACACACACACACACACACAGA
>JAVDPK010001628.1:1530435-1549666 GCA_034780415.1 Cichlasoma orientale | reverse complement strand
CACACACACACACACACACACACACACACACACACACCACACACACACACACACACACACACACACACACACACACAGGGCACACTGGCTCTCTTAAGGACTTAATATACCACGCAGGAATCTCCTGGGAACACAAACATGGACTCAAACTGTTGAAGTGGTTTAAGACAAAAGGAGAGTAAACAGAAAGCAGAAGAAACCTAATGAAGGTCTACTGACAGTGACTTTCTCTCAGTTTGTCCCACATTAGGACTGAGAAACAGTGTAGTCATCAAGGTAAAGCACTGATAGCAGCCTCTGTGAGCAAACCATTTTTCCTAGCTATTGCAACGTGGCTGAAATTTGCACAGCTTTGCAGCTAATATTGAGCATCCTTGCTGCCTTACTTAAAAATGCATAGCAGATATCTGGCTGTGCTGACTCCAGATGTTAGGCTGGAGTCAGCACAGGGAAATATTTAACTTGGAATTGATGAAAATAAACAAAAACCTCCTGGAAATAAGTTGGGGGTATTTGCAAAAGATCCCTTTCTGCTTTCACATAAACTTTTACATGTATTTTTATTCATAATAGTTTTCTATAATCCTTGTAAATGTTCACATTTATTTACAGATCCATGTATGTATCCTTTAATAATTTATGGTAGTATTATAGGTATTTACTACCTTCGTTGCTTAAGATCATGTAATCACACACAGCATCATGCGCCAAACCTCCTTCGCCTGCCTCCTGTCATCTCATATGAGGCTAAATTGGAAGGGAACGTGACCTAGTGGCTCATCACCATGCTAAGTGTTTACAAATTGTTCTGGGTATACTTGTGGGGGGTTGCAGCGAGGCAGCGAGCGGTCAGAATGGGCTGCCATGCGAAGGCTGTTGATCTCTGCACGACACGCCAACCTTATGGTGTTGCACATGGCCGTCCATTAATAAACAAATGAGGGGCTCACTCCGGAGGTCAGGGGAGCTCAGCTGGCCCATTTGCCACAGAGATCTCTCGGCTCACTGGGATCCAAAATGGCCACCCGCCGCGTCTGCCTGTCAGACGGCTGCTAACCTTGTCTTTGGTGACGGGCAGGAGGGCAGGAGAGGGGAAGGAGGGGGAGGGCTAGGGTAGAGACACACAAAGGGGGGGCATGAGTTGCCATTACCCCTCCCCTCGGCTGATTAGTGTGAGTGACAAAGTGGTGCAGAGAGTCCACTCGGGCCTTCATAATAAATCTATCAGGGAGTAATAGAATTCCATCAATCCTTGCTCCTCAGTCTTTCTGCCCTCCCTCCTGCTCCCCAACCCTTGGGGGGGGGGGGGGTCACCCTGTCTGTGTGGCGGTGGTGGGAGTGTGAGGAGGGAGGGGGGCTACAATCCTCTGGGATTGTACAACTGTTATTATTCAATTACGCTCCCTTTTCTTCTCAGTTAAAAGACCATGATATCATTATCACTTAATGAATATATATAATTGGATCTTGGCTGCCGCTTCCCTCTGGTCTGATGAATACTACTCACTATTCATTCAGCCCCTCCGTATCTTCCTCAACTCTGCCTCCATTACAGCAGTCTGTGGAGCTGTAGATGATGATGATGATGATCATCATCATCATCATCATGCTGTCAACAGAGGGAAATTGAAATTATCTGTGTGTTCTTTGAATGTTTAAATGATTAAATGAAAAGTATATTAAAAAATTAAATTTGGGAGTTTCTGCACAAGTTGTGTGTGTGTGTGTGTTTTTTTCATTGTTTGGGTCAATAATGTTTGAATTGTTGAAATCTAGGTCAGATGTGAAAATTACATTACAGGTGATCTGATAAAAATGAGAAACAGAGTCGATACAGGTTGCATTGCACTCTGAGTATTACCAAATTAATTTAATGAACAAGGATTTTATTGCTTAAGCAATACCTGTATCCTACATGCAATTATTGCAATTTCCATGTTTTGTTTAATAACCCCACGACAATTTACAGCTCAATCGTTCGCAGAAAGTCGTTAAGCTCGCAGAAAGTGTCTGGATTTCATCTCCGTGATGACCGCACATGGAGAAAATGTTTGGGGAAAAAATCCTGCAACATTAACACAGAATAGATGGAAGGTGGGGAAACTTCTACAAACGCTACACGTTCGTAGATCGCTCCTATTTAAATGTTGACTCCTAGTTGGCGTGAATGTGGAAAACTCCCAGAGGACATTAAGGGAAGAGGCAAAAAAACCTTGATAGCTGCTAGTCATGGCCATCAATACCTTCTCAATCTGCCAGAAAACAGTGAGGGGGGGGAGTGGGGGTAAAGATGGTGATGAGAAACACTAAAAACATTGATTTAGCATTTGTCTACTTCATTTAAAGTGAGACAAAGGGGCGACAAGGACCAGAGGGGTCTTTGAAGAGGCGAGATCAGGGAGTGTTTAGCCTCCTCCCATTCAGATGTCACCCTCTTGTTGGAAACCAAAAGCAACCGTCCCTCCCCTCCACATTGTTGAGGGTAAATGTGGCATAGCAGGGGCTGAGCATGTCCGTCTGTATAAATCCAATATGGAGAGTGTGTGAGGTGGTGGGAGAGTGTGCGTGTGTGTGTGTGTGTGTGTGTGCTAGGAGGCCGGCACATTCATGGATGCGTACACCGTCATTAATCCTGCTTAAAGAAGACAGTGTTGGCAGAGTGGCAGCGCCCCAATCCAGCTGCTCCCCCCACAGAGACACATCAGACACCCTATCTGACCCCCACCCGAACACGCTCCCTCCCATCTTACCACTTGTCACCCGCTCATTCAACCCACCTCCTCATCCCTCCATACCCATCAGTTCAGCCTTCCCCACCTTTGCGCGCAGCCCCAATTTTCCATCACTTTCCCCCCTCGCACCGCCCAAAACCCCAAACCCCATTCTCACTCACTCACCCATCCTTGCCATACATCACTCCAAATTAAATTTACATTAGACCCTCCTCTATCAAAGAGGCCAAAAGAGAAGCAGAAAGGGAATGAGATCGAGAGGCTGACATCATTACCCGGCAGCAAAGCACATGACCGTCATCTATTAAACCCTTTTATACACATGTCTCAGGATTTTACCAAAGTTCATGCATACCTAAGTGCAAGTTTATGTTAAAAATTAAACGCTCTTTTAGGAGGACAAAGGAGTTTCTGAACTGTTGACTTTGAGAGGGGCTTTATAACCTCTAACCATGGATGTCTGGCATTGCTATGGACAGCCCCTTCCCTTCTTCTCTTCTCTCACTTTTTTCTTCTTCCTGTGGCTACTGCTGCCTTTTCCTCCCATGGTTAGGCAGTAGTGAGTTGACTGTCTGCATATTAGCAAGAATTTTTCTTCTGCAGCAAAATATCAGCTGCCATGACACAAAATTACAGGCTTCAGTCAGGTCAACTGCCCTCTGATGTGTCATCTTTCTCTTTCATATTGTGAGTTTTTGTTCCATTTTTTGAGGATATTCTCTAATCCAGTATGTTTGAAAACTCTGAATTGCCATGAGAATGTGCAGGCCTCTGGTCAAACACCACAACAGGACAGTGTCTGCTGTAGAAACTTTCTCTATGAACTAACAACCTTTTTGAGAGGTACCTTAATTAACCAGTAAATAACTGAAGGTCAAAGGAGATTGTGTTAATGTCAAAAAAGTCCCTGCTTGGAAGGTACACTATATTGCCAAAAATATTCACTCACCCACCCAAATCATTGAATTCAGGTGTTCCAATCACTTCCATGGCCACAGGTGTATAAACCCAAGCACCTAGGCATGCAGACTGCTTCTACAAACATTTGTGAAAGAATGGGTCGCTCTCGGGAGCTCAGTGAATTCCAGCGTGGCACCGTGATAAGATGCCACCTGTGCAACGAGTTTCCTATATTCCACAATTAACTGTTAGTGGCATTATAATGAAGCGGAAGTGATTGGGAATAACAACAACTCAGCCATCAAGTGCTAGGCCACGTAAATGACAGTACGGGGTCAGTGGATGCTGAGGTGCTTAGTGTGCATGTGTCACCAACTTTCTGCAGAGTCAATCACTAGAGACTCATTAAGGAACTTAATGCTTTTGAGACATTTTGGACAATTTGATGCTCCCAACTTTGTGGGAACAGTTTGGGAATGGCCCCTTCCTGTTCCAACATGAGTTTGGTGCGGAAGAACTTGACTGGCCTCCACAGAGTCCTGACCTCAGCCCAATGGAACACCTTTGGGATGAATTAGAGTGCAGACTGTGAGCCAGGCCTTCTCAGCCAACATCAGTGTATGACCTTACAATGCGCTTCTGGAAGAACGGTCAGAAATTCCCATAAATTTGGTGAAAGCCTTCCCAGGAGAGTTGAAGCTGTTACAGCTGCAAAGGGTGGGCTGACATGATAGTAAACCCTGTGGATTAAGACTGGGATGTCACTCAAGTTCATATGGGTGTGAAGGCAGATGAGCAAACATTTTTGGCAATATAGCTATGCTTCCCCTAACCTGCAACTGAAAACAGTTTTAAGGTGTTTTATTTATTGAGCTGTTGTACTATTTCATACAATGCCCTGCAGATGTCCTACATTAAGACTGGAGGAGATATATGTTGGTATCTCCACGACACAAGCTGTCCGTTCCCTAGCTGTTGCTTTTGAAACAACTGAATGACCAGTTTGTCTAATATTTGTCAGGCTGAAGAAACTTTCAGTTCTTTGGAAAGCTCCAGAACATTCACTTTTTGGTGTAAAAGTGGCTAATTTTCTGGGTTTGAGTCCTGCTGCAACAACAATGACTTTTTCTGACTTCATCTCATTAACTGACCACAGAAAACAGCAAAAATGCCACATCTTTACAATCTCACCACTAAAACCAAAGTTCTCAGATGTTAAATACAATAAACACAAGAAGCAACCCTACAAGAACATTAAAATAAAGTACAAATGTTGGGGTGGATGGGGGCATATTTTGTTGCAATAGCACTTAAACAGTTGCAATTCATTATGATGCTGCATAGCATCATGAATAGCTTTTCACTGCCTTGTGATGTCGCCCTGTTATAGTTTCATGTGCTGCTTTGTATGATGCCTATAGTGTAATTTCACGTTGTCTACCATGTCATGTCCTATTGTGTCAGACTGTATTGTACTTTGTCGCGCTGCATTATGCTGCAGCATGTCGTGTTGTGCTCTCTCTCGTCTCAGTCTGTATCGGTGATGTATTAGGACAGAGTGTTACCTCCCCTCACCGTTGGGGATATATTTGCATTGGAGCGTCTGAAAGCAGCTGGAGTGAACCAGCTCAGTAAAGGCACCTGAGTGCTGAGCGCTTACTCTTTAATTGCTTCATTATCGTCTGTGCTAATCCCTCTCCAATTTCGACACTCTCATTTTCCACACTAATTTGTCCCGGTCCCTCTCCAGCTCTCTCCTCTCACAGTCCGCAGCGCTATGGCACCTATTTGCTTTCCAAGGCAATGATAACAATTAATGCAGCAGTTGGCGGCGCTTGTTTCATATAAACCTGTTTTAGCCGACTGAACAAGAGGTTGCTGATAAACAGACTCTGGAGCCAAGGCGCAGAGCTTCACAGCACCATTTGTTTCTCTAATTATGCTTTAATTACAACTGTGTATGCTAATACACTAAACATTTGCATAGAACATTCACACAACTTTCTGCTTTCTGTTCACGAGTGAGTGCTGCAGAAGGAGGAGAGAACAAAGTACCAGTGCTTATTGAAAGAGGCCCGCACTGTGTTAAATTGCGTATGGGAATTGTTTAGAATTAAAAACAATGCCACAGTTCTCTCTGACAAACTGTTTATCTTATAGTGTTAGGTAACAGCAAACAAAGTCAGACTGATTACAAAATTAGGTGGCAATTTATTTCTTAACCACAAAACACTGTATTAAATTTTACAGTAATAAAAATGATCTTAAAATGCTCCAGACAAATGTGTATGCTGATGTTTTTACAAATTATTCTCCCTGCATTAAAATACTTCTGCAGCAGGAAGACATTATTCTGCAAAAGAAAAAAAAAACAATACTAATTACAAATTCTTAGTTGGTGTCATATTTTTAAAATACTAATGAACCTTTTAGTGTTGTTCTTTAACATGCAGTTGAGGTCTGATAGACTCAAAAATCCCTTGATGTCAGACATTTGCTGCTATTAGATCACAGTCAGATGTTCTCTGCTAGTGAAAGGGGAACAATGGAAAAGAAGCTTATTGTAGATGGGAGGAGTTTACATTTTTAACATGTTGTTGATGTCATGAGAGGCTCTGTGGAGTACTGGTTGACACATTTGCCTTATATGTAAAAGATCCCCGCTTCACTTCTGGGAGGAGACGCAAACCCAGCCTCAGAGGGTCACAAGCGCGGATAAATGGAAGAGTTGCCTCAGGAGGGGCATCCAGCGTAAAACCTGTGCCAAAAACAAAATGTGGATCCATCCGCTGTGGCAGCCCTTAGGAAATAAGGGAGCAGCTGAAAGTTAATGTCATGAATGGGTATATTTCAATCCAAACTATATCCTATATCCTTTCCTGAACCTAATCAAGAGGTTTGAAGGATGTGCCAAGAAGAATGTGCCTAAAATTAACTAGAGACAAAAAAGAAGCCACAAAAAAAAAAGAAAAAGTGAACAAAAGTCTAAAAAAAAACATTCTGCCCTAAACAGGATGCAGACTGCTGTCTTCTGAAGAAAGAAATCTGTACTTTATGACATCTGCTGCATTGTGAGATTTCACCAGCTCACAGCACAGCAACAGCTCTATGTGTTCTGGCTTCGTGGTGCCTTGCTCATCTTCCTTCTGAGACACCTTTACTGAAAGAAGAGAAGATAACTATGCATTGGCTTTACTTTGAACATGTTCAGCCTGCACCAGAAACCAATAACCTTCCTTCCAGTCCACCCCCCCCACTGGAGAACTCAGTGATGATTTTTTGGGGCAATCTGATCACAAATGGACAGCTTTATGCAAAGAAGAATTATCCCACGTGATTTCAGTTCCATGACCTGACCGTTGATTAAACATATAGGTTCCACTGCAACTCAGCTTAAAATGCTTTTTTCTACTTGTAAAATTTACTAACAGCCTTATACAAATGGCCTGATACGTCACTCTGCCGAATGAGTTAAAGTTTTTTCCTTGACACAAGTCGCATCAGTTGAGTTGGCAGCCCGTCACTGAGACTCGGGACACGTTTGCATACACACTGCTGAAGGAATGTGACTACAGGTGACCGCCTCCCAATGTGGTCAGTGTTCAGGTCTTTCTGCATCTTCACTGCATCTCGGTTGCATCCATAATGCTTTGGATATAAATGTAGTCAAACTTTACTCACTTTGGGACACCGAAATGGATTCTGAAACTGTGGGTTGGCACCGAAAGTTCTGAAACAACATACCTACATGACACTTTCAGATTATGTCTTCTCTTTACAGACTGTTTTCTGATTTTTAAATTGTTACATAATGAGCAAAGGTTATCAATCACCCAAGAGATCCTAAAGCCAAGTATTTTGAGGAGGCGTCCATAAGCTACTGTTTAGAGTTTCCCAGGTAAATAGTGCAAATCTAATTTTAGGGATGGAATCTGCTTCAAGCAACATCCCCCACCATCTACAGTAATCCACTTTTTTTTAATTTGTAATGTTTCAAAAGTAATACTTGAAACCGCATTTTATAAAACGTTTGCAGCACGTGATCAATGTAGGAGCTCTGCAGACACCACACAGTTCTCAGCAGATAGAGACTAAAGATTTATCAACTAGTATTCTATTCTATTCTATTCTATTCTATTCTATACCTCTGACTGTATCATTCCTACTCTCTGCTCGAGTCAGGCATTCAGCAAAATACGTAACCTAACTACATAGTCATTAACATACAAATGACCTGCAGTTATCCGGTGATTGGGCCCCCAAATGCCACCAAATGCTAAGAAACCACCATTTACAGATAAGTAATCCAGCCAGCCCTGTTCAGCAATTCCTCGCCATGCCATTTTGGCTAAAATTGAGGCATTTAATTGGCCATCAAGAGATATGCTTCTCACAGTTAAGGTTAGTGGTAGAGGTGAGGATAATGATGGTGCTAGATGAGTATAAATTAGACCATACACTGACAGGAAACACACAAACTCGGCGGTTGTATAGCGGTGAATACAACACATATCCCATTCATGGCATGGTGGTTGTTCACTATAGGATGACCTCATAGTCAGCAAGTGACTCAGTCCACCATCAAAAGCACAGTCAGATGACTGTTCACTGTTTCTGAGAAGAAAATACTAGTCATTAAATACAGCACATGGGTTCCATTTAGCTCACACCTTATGGGAAATCTGGGATAATTTGATTCCCCCAAATTTTCAGTTTTTAACAAGAATGGTTAATTTTATATTTAAGACTCAAATTATTTTAATTATTTTGTTCATATGATCCACAAAAGTGTTTAGATTCATGACAGACATTATCAGTCATCTTGACAGACTGACCAAATAATCACATTCAGGCCCATTTGTTAGCTGTTCTGCAGCTTTCACTCATTTCACAGTCTTCCTCAGCTGATGGGGATTTTCCAGTGTTCATGTTCATATTTCAAAGACCTTTTTGTATTTCTTTAAATGTCACTTTGTAAAAATTTTTTCGCAAGAACATCGTCACAGCACACAGTTTTTTTTATGACCGTATGCATGAATTTGCATTGATACTTTTTGCACTATAATAGAATGAGATAACTTTCCCCCGGAACAACAGACATGTAAACATGTCGACTTTGATGAAAAAATTCACGCTGCTGAGGAAGCTTCATGGTCCTGGGTTTTTCTTGTAATGACTTTGAATTTTAGCTTGTGCTGTTATACAGGTTCTAATTCCTGTTTTTATTCTGTTATTATTATAATTATTGCCTCCCGAGTGCTCCCCTGTCTGTTCCTCCCTCTGTCTTTGTCAGCGTTAGTCTCATGTTTAGTGTGAGTATTCTCATCTGTGTTTAGTATTTATCTGATCATTGTTTCCTGTTTTACTTTGATAGTTTTTACTTCCTGCCTGTCTGATTGTCTTCCCCTGTGTTGATTTCATGTACCTGTGTCTGCTCCTCCTTCCTGTTTCTGATCCACAGCTAGTCCCCAGACTATATGCAGTCCTCTCCTTCTTTTTGCTTTTGCTTGCTTGTGTGGTGAAAGTAGTTTCCATTATGCAATCACATCATTTTAATCACTGCAGAACATTTGCAGATAATGGCTTTAATAGTGCATAATCCTACTTTTTTTTTTACTGCACAAGAACAAGTTAAAACCATTAGCTACAATACCACAGAAGTGATCCTCAAGGTGTTTTGTTTATTAGCTTTGAAGTTTGTCTCAGTCCGACCAACCTGCCCATTATAACAGGACTGCACCCAAAATAGTCAAGAACTCAAAAATCTTCACAGGTACCCTATAAAGTGTGTTTTATGATTTTTCTTCTTCTTACAACAGTTCATCACACACAATGCACAACAGTCAGATCAATACATATTTGCTGACCTAACCCAGGTGCCTCTCCAAGCAGGAAATCTAAAAGCTATGAAGCGGCTCATCTGGACTGAACTGTAACCTCTGACCCTGAGTGCAGCAAAGGCATCTTCACTCCACAGTGCCCAGAGCTCCAGAGCAGTAAACACTAACTGGAAGTTGCTGCACTTGTCACAAGGTTGCTGGGAGCTGAAGCCTACTGCTTTTCTCTGTTGTTCTTTGCCTATTAGAATCACATTGTGTATGTGTACGTTAGCTTTGTAGCTTGAAGGCTATTAGACTTGTTGTGGTTATGCAACAGCAAAACAAAAACGGGATATTCTGCACTCACTCGTGCATAGGTCACTCACTCATTGATAAATAAAGCAAGTAGTATGGAAATAGAATAGGTCAGGCTTAAATTAAAGACACCTTAACCTAATCAAGGGGAATAATGTAATCACCCTGAACTGAAACTGCAAATATTTCCTCTAGACCATAAAGCTCCAGGAGCACAGGAAGCATTTAAGCAGGTCTTCTACTTTGGCTTCATCTCTTGGTTCTGTCATCCAAATTGAGACAGCAATACTGAGGAGGACAACAGAATCAACAGTGAAAACAGAACAAATAATATTTCCCTCTCACATCATCTATCTGACAGAAGGCAGCAAAAGAAAAGAAGAAAAGGGAGAGAAAATAGGAGAAATCTCCGTCTGCACGCCAATCTTTCATTCGCTCTGCTCTCATCCATCCTGGATGCACCTCTTAATTTGGTCCCGCCGCAGACTGGGCAACAGAGACCTTCAGCCATTGGAAACAAATGGTCTGGCCAGGGAGGGGCAACAACTCACAGCCAGCAGTGCAAAACTACTCAGTTGCTTGGGTTTACTTTGCATTACAGGAATGGATTTGAAACCTTTTAGTATCCCTGTTTTTCGGAGTCTATCTGCTGGTGCATGAAGATTTGCAGCCCAGCAAAAAACCAC
This sequence comes from Cichlasoma orientale, assembly GCA_034780415.1. Taxonomy (NCBI): domain Eukaryota; kingdom Metazoa; phylum Chordata; class Actinopteri; order Cichliformes; family Cichlidae; genus Cichlasoma; species Cichlasoma orientale. The sequence goes on along the minus strand of JAVDPK010001628.1, from coordinate 1,539,214 downwards.
CCTAATACACACAGAGAAGGAGGCTTCTCCTTTGTAGCTAGCAGCTGGCTGATTTGAAAGATTAAATGACAACTGTGACTAGCGTGTTACCTAAGCTAAGCTAGCATTGAGACAGGCTGTCAATTCAACTTTACTGTTTCCAGTTGACCTACTGAGAGTCTTAGAGAGGTACTTGATGGCAATAAACTATCCGATACAAATAAATATTGTACAGGGTTGCAAGAGGAAATAAGGAAGGTAGATGAAGAGTTGAGCCTCTGCCTCTCAAGGATAAGAAAGCAATTCAAAATCTCTATAAAAGATTGTGAACATTTCCAACACATGCAGATTTCATCTGTTTTAGTACTTAGGGTAATGATGACCACAGGAACATGCAAGAAAGGCCATCAAATACATTATTTAAGTTAGAAGTAAAAGGCGTCTGATTATAATGATCATAGTAAACGATATGTCTGTAAGTACCCTATCTCCCCCATAACGGGGGGGCAATCTGAACAAAACATTTCACAAACATTCTCACACATACAGCAAATATAAACATGTATATGTTTTTTTTAAAAAGATTTATTATAAATCCCAATTCCTTTCATTTTTGTATTCATCATCCCCCTGCAAACGCCATGTCGCGTTCTCTGTTTGCATTTGTTTCACGTGCCACCAAAAATTTGTATCTGCGACAGAGTTTTGTTCCAGTCACCAAGAAATGCAGAATAATGAATCTGAAAAAGCGCCCTATGGGCAGTTTTTACAAGGAGCTTTAATAATGATGACATGAAGAAACATGAAGAAGTAACTTTGAGTAAAATGCAAATGAAATATATAAAATCAAAGCTTTATTTATTCAAATAATTCATCATTAAGGAAGATATGCTTGTTATAGACTGAATGTGTTCGACCAGATCCCATAAATGTAATGTTCTATGTTGTACTTATATAACAAAATTACATGGAAAATTTACATGTGATCATATTACGCAGAGTCAGCATTTTGGGCATAAATGTTTTTTGTTGTCTGTTTGTTTGACCTGGAAACATTTACAAACAAATGTATAAACATATCTATATGTGTCTTTATGTATGAAGCAAGTCCTAAAAAAACCTTATGTATAGAAATTGAAGTACACTTTTGGGACCAAATATTGAGTTTTCCCTTAGTGACAGATCCAATCTTAGTGAGATTGGGTTGGAGCAGTGACAGAAATCTTTGTATTGCAACTAGAACTGTCAAATATGGTTCAAGTAAACCATTCAAATTTATGATTAATAAGAAAGAAGGATTTAATGTGGTAAACCTCACATATTTTGGCAGATGACACAGACTGACAGACACAGAAAGAAAAGAGGAGAAAGGCTGCAGTCAAGTCTTTTTACAGTAACTTCAGTGTATTGTAGTGAAGAGCAGAGCGGCCACATGGTGACATTTGTGACTCTATCGATGTCAACCTAATTTTACTGTGAAACCAGAAGCCCCGTGTCATCCTCATGTGAGAGTTGAGTAAGAGGCCTAGAATACACTCGGGAGATGATACCACACACACACACACACACGCGCGCGCGCACACTCATGCGCGCATACACACACACGTGAAAAAAGGAAAATTAAAAACATTGAAACGTGCCTGTGTAAACGGTAACTGCATGATGTATACAAACACACGCAGTGACAGGTATTTATCCCGATTATGGTGCGTAAATGACGGCATACACCAGACAGACACAAACAGAGGCTGAACTTAGTGACTCTGAGGGATCATGGGGCGGATGCCAACTGAATGGACCATGTTGGTGTGACTCGTGGGAGGACATATGAGTCCCCAGTGGACACTACAAGTGAACAGGGCATTGACACGAGGTGGCAGATAGCTACTGGGGTTGTTCTCCAGCTCGGAGTCTGTTCTGTATCATCTCTTTTGAAAGTCATAGCAAAAAGGAAAGTTTATAGAAGTTTTAACACTAAGTACAATCTGTGCAGTAGATTTTAAAGCTTCTATTTTTCATCCATCCATTCTCTTCCACTTATTCTTTTCAGGGTCACGGGGGAACTGGAACCTATCCCAGCTATCATAGGGATAGAGGCAGGGTACATCCTGTACAGGTTGCCAGCCTGTCGCAGGGCTAACACAGAGAGACAGGCAACCATTCACACACACACACATTCACACCTATGGGTTAACCTAACCCCACTAACTGCATGTCTTTGACCGTGGGAGGAAATCGGAGAAAACCCACGCAAACACGGGGAGCACATGCAAACCTCACGCAGAAAGGCGTGAGGTTTGCAAGGTGGATTCAAACCCAGACCTTCTAGCTGTGAGGCAACAGTGCTAACCACCACGCCACTGTGCTGCAGCCTAGTGAGAGGTACGACATGTGGTTTATTGGTCCAATATTTAAATATCTGAAGAACTTACATTAGTTCGCTGTAAAATTTGGTACCATTGAACAAATTTGAACCACTGATACGAGGCACAATGGATCCATGTTCACCCGGTAAGGACCAAATTCTGATCCTTTCATTTGAATGTCGCAGCAGAAATTGAGACTCATCGAGAACATTTTTCAAATCTTCTGTTGTCCAATTTTGGTGAGCCTGTGTGGATGTCCGCTGCTGTGGCCGATCTGCTTCAAGGTTGAACGTGTTGTGCATTCAGAGATGCTCTTCTGCGTACCTTGGTTGCAATGAGTAGAAGAAGAAACAGCCTTTATTGTCCCACAGAGGGGAAATTTGGGAGTAGTTATTTGAGCTACTGTTGCCTTCCTATCAGCCTGAATCTCACCAATCTCCTCTGACATCACCAAAGAACTTTTGTCCAGAAAGTCAAAGGTTTTTACGCTTACCTGGAAACTACAGATGTGGTTGCCATATTGGAGCATAAGACTGTGAGTGGGATATGGTTTTGTGTAATGAGAAGAAAGGAAGTAGACCATGTATGCTGCTCGGCCCCTGTCACACCTCCACACAGCTGGTAAATCACAGCGTGAACTCGGCAGAAATGTTGAATTGTTGTTGCAGAGTTTAACCAGGAATAAGACACAGACTCTACTCATTTCACAGTGTGTGTGTGTGTGTGTGTGTGTGTGTGTGTGTGTGTGTGTGTGTGTGTGTGTGTGTGTGTGAGAGAGAGAGAGAGAGAGAGAGTTTGTGTGTGAATTAGCAGTTCGTGTTAGGGTGGGTTTTTCATCTCTTTACGGGTGAATTTAGGTGCTTGTCTGGAAAAGATTTCATTCAGTTTAATTTAACTTTGGTCAAAAAATAGCCTGTCAACACAGCACAGAGAAATCAAGCCGGCCTCTGAAACTGTAGCGTTTCTGTAGCCTGTAACAGCTCTTATTTGATTTCTCTAAGTTTAGCCTCTGCCAGTATAATTACATTTCCTTTACTTCTTGGCCAGTTATAAATAAATTGGGTCTTGAATTTATTAGCGCATTATTGTAACATGCCACTGATCTACAAACACAACAGGTTGCCCATCATTTGAGATGATAATGATCCACCACAGCAGCTCACCTCTCAGATGTTATGCTGCTAAGATAATTAGATTGTACCGGAGTTGTGTTTGGACTGCAGCAGTAGCATATAGAGGAATTCCTGTCAGATGACTTAAGTTTCCGACAAACACAATTTAAGGTAACTGGAAGCGTCTTTGAAATAAATCAGATGTTTACAGAGCAATTCATCTGCTAAATTGAGGGAATCTTGGGACAATAACAAAGGGTCATGTAAGTGTAGGCACACTGGGTTCACTGTAAGCAGCACTGTGAAGGTTTGTGATTTAGCCTGGTGTTGTTTTATAACACTATTTTCACTTGGCCAGATAAATTAACAGCATTGACGGCTCACTTTTACTGTGGTGCAGTGATGGTAGTCCAAGCTCTGCAAGGCGCTGCTTTGTAGGGGCTAAGCAGAGCTTTGCAGATGTTGTAGCTGCATGTTGCCACTCTCGGTCATGTTTGTGCCATTGTCCTTTGGCCTACGCATAGCATCATTGCTGTTGAGTGATGACTTGTTAGTTGAATTCCCATAAATCTTCTGCCTGTGTAGCCAAAGGGTTACACTAACAGACACAAATGCAGGACCGTGAATCTGGTTTTAACTAAAAAACAAAGTTTTCTAACTTCCAAGTTTGCATTCCAGTCCACATATGCAATAGTGTTTCTCCTGCTGGCAACATCTGTACTTTCCCTCACAGCCTGTAGATTGTACAGTGAGATGATGTCATGCAAATAAAAGTCAGAATGGAAAAGTAAATGCAAATGATGCAAAAATGATGCTACACTTGAGAGCTCGTGTCATATTTTTATAATGTTATGAGGAATAATTCCGTTCAGGCCTTAGAGATTTGATTTTCTTTCTTTTGTATGTTTTTGTGATTTATGTGTACGTTTATGCACTTGAGCTGCTACCGTAGTTGTGTGCGATGGACATGCACTTCATGACACAATATGCATTATATGTTCTGTGGAATACAATTTGAGCAGTCCAGTGTGAAAGTTAAAACTAAAACTGTGTGCTTTGTGTGTTGTTTGTGGCTTTTTAGTAGCGCATGCATTGATTTCATGATTGTACAAATTTGCCATTTGCAAAATGGTTTGAAAATACAGAGTCCTTCCTTTAATAGTTACAAGTCTGTATGTTCTATGTAATCTTCAAAATTGGCAGGCCCAGTTCCTCCTTGGCTAGTGTTCCTCTTTTAAGCATCATGACTCGTTTCATGATGTTGCTGAGATCAGAAGAGTCTGACAGATGACTTCAGCAAGGAGATTCTGACATGAAGGACTGTCTCTCGAAGGATTTTGAAAGTGATAATATTGTGATCTTAGACAACAAAGATCAGGAGTTTTGGAGAGAGGTGAAGGTTGTTGAGCAAATGTTGGTGATCATGAAAAAGAGAAAAACGTGTTGCCTGGAGAGTCTAAAAGAAGAGAAGGACACAGATCTCTTGTCTTGTGTCTCTCGTGGGCAGAGTTCAGGGGCCTATTCCAGAAAGCAGGTTTAACAAAGTCTGTCCCTGATTAACTATGAGATGGGAAACTGTTTGTTTCAGAATAGCTAATCAGAGCTAGTTCAGTGGCGCTAAGCATGTGCTCAGTAATGGCAAGGTTCACCATAGCAAACAGTAAAGAAAAAAAAATGATTATTTGCGACCTGTATTGAAAAACTCACTTTAAACTTCATTCTGTCCGATTTAAAATTCTTAAAGTTGTTTCAGCTGCACCACAATTACCCTTACCTGGTTATAACATGAACAATGATTTTCTAAATCTTCATACAGGTATGTTTTATTTAAACAGTGATTACTACAAAAACAAAACAAAACAAAACAAAAACAAGAAAACAAGAATTAGGTAGGTTTGAATTTATTTTGGATTTTCTTTAATCCACACAGTGTCAATCAGAACAATTTCCCAAAAGACCATAAAATCATAAAAGTGAAATTCATCATATGTCAAGATCTTAGACTCATATCTTAAAACCATCACAAGTTTATTTGTTTTCAGTACTTCCAAGAGACGGTTTCCATTTTATGCTCGATAACATTGCTTTTTTTCATGACTAATAAATCTATATTTGTGATTATGCTAATGATAAGCAGTCCGGCATAAATCATTAATGTGGTTATAGAGCGTTAAGCTGTGCTGCTCCAGAGATGGAGCTACAGATACGGAATATAGAACTTCCCAACAAAAATGAGACCGAAAAAGGGGGATATGTTCATGCATGGTTCCAAAACAGAACGGATAATTTATCCACAGCGCAACTGGTCGTCTTGTATCAGATTTTTTTTTCTCTTTATTATTCATTGTGAATTGTTAGCTGTGCATAGAGAACTCTCTTAGCTTCTCTCTTTTTCTATTCAGTTGACATTCCTGACTGGGGGAAAATCCAGAATTCCTAATGAAGTTCAAAACATTACATATGCAAGGAGAAATTTTGGATCGCTCGCAGCTACAGCTTTGCAGTGTTCCCGCCGCATGGATCTGCACCGGCCGCTCTAATGCCAAAAGAGCATGAAACAGAAATGACATATGCTGCAAAACTTGAAATGTATGTAGCTTCCTCAATATTATCCTTGACTGGCTTGCTTTGTTTCAAATGTGTGTCCAAACCATGTACACAGATAAATGACCCAGCAAAGGAATTCCTGCAGCAGCTCAACGAAATGGCTTATGCGGGGCAAATTTAATATGTGGTTTTGCCCAGACAATACGGGGGTTTGAGCTGCTCTGCCATGCCCTGGAGCTGGGTGATGAAGAAGAGCAACACAGAGAAGAATGAGGCCTTTGTGAGCCTCAGAAAGTTTGAAAGCCCCTCGCAGGATGCAGCAAAACCTGACCCAGGATGACAAGTCCCTGTAGGAGAAATAAAATGGGTAATCATTATATAAGTGCCACAAACTGTTGACATCTAAGGAACAAAAGAAGTGCAAACTAAAGAGCGATCGGTAGAATGCATACGTACTCTGGCTTTGAGTAGCTTATGTCTCTTTCTTTGTGAGGGAGATGTATATATTAAGGCACAGAATGCATACAGTATATGTATTTGGGATTTTACATATATATCATCATTATTATTTAATGCCCACGATATTATCTTTTACAGCTGGATGGAGAAATGAAGGTCATTTGTCATTTCTGCTGTGGCAGCACAATGAAGTCTGCTGCAGACATAAAACAAAAAGATGTTTCGTGATCTTCCATCTAATCAAGCATCTGTGACGGAGAAGCTTTTTTTTTTTTAGCGCAAATGATTCTCTTTTAAGCTCATAATTTCAGGTAATGTTGCAAAACACTGTTTTATTAAGGTTTCATCAGGATTCAGCAGGAGAGTTTTTAGGCATGCAAAGTTTCAAGTCCAGCTGTGGACCTTTCATTCCCCTTATTCCCCAGCCATGCCTGAATTGTCTGCTCTCTAACAAAGATATAAAATGACATAGGTGCATCCCTCCAATAGGTTAAATATTCCATTTAAGTGTCTTGCATTTCTGTGGGCCTTTAACTCAATGTTTGTCACCCATAAGCTATCCTAGGAAGTGACTGCTCAAACTGGATGCCTGCACGGAATAACCAGCCCATTCTCTGATCGCATTTTAGCACATTATGCTCATTTGTAAACATTTAATAACATTCAAAGAAGGAGTAAGGCTTTTCCAAATGACATTAGCCACACTAACAGGAGTCATCTGACTGGAATACCTCTAATTTCTAGTATAGACTGTTTTCATGCAGAATTCTAACATGATAATTGAATTTGCTGTTCTGAGCTGCTTTCTCAAGTCCAGTCACATGGCCCCTTTAGCCATTTAGCTTCTCCTTTGGCTCTTGAGTTGCTACATCCCAGGCCAAGAAGAAGCCAGCCAAGTGTCTGTTAACTGCAGATCTTTGATGATTCTGTAACATGTTTAAATGACCAAGTGGATCTAATTCTCCACAAGTTCCTGAACCAAAAGCTACTTGATGAAAAAAAAAAAAAGTGAGAAGCTGGATGTATTTGTTTGCAATTAGAAGAAAAATCTTCACATTTAAAATCGGATTATTAACAAGTGTATAAAGAGATTTAAAAGCTTCACTGGCCTGTTTTCTCTCTTAAGGGTGTGCATTATGGAGTTATTACACAGCTTATCACATCTATTAAGTTAATGGGACGAGTACAGTTTACACTGTACTCACACTTCCTGTGTATAAATTCACTTATTACCTGTTCTAGCCAACAGATGGCATGAACATGTGCCCTCAACAGGACAACGGTATGTGCACAGAGAAATTACTCTGAGGATGTTCAACATGCGGCACACTGACCTCTAAAATAAACACTTTAAAATTTCTTCTTCTGCATTGGGTGCCAAGAATATATAAGGTTATATATTCGAGCAATAGCTACTCACAAAAGGGAATCATATAATGTCCTGAATCTCAGCCCCTTCATAGTTTTTTTTATTCATCATCCTTTGGATTAAAAAGGATGCAGATTTTGATGTCATATGACATCAAAACCTTAAATCACGCCATTATGCACAAATTACACAATATGTACATCATTTGACATCTCAATTGTCATGCACAAAAATGCCACCTACACCACACATATTGCAAGTACTTGTGAAAGACTTTAAAATCTTGAATCTGGGCTCTCATTGTGAACAAAAACAAATGCGAGAAAGAGTTTTGGTCTCAGACAATATCTCCTGAATATTGTCTGCAAGTTATTAAATTTTGGGACAACTTTATAATCATATCCTGGCTCAGTCATTAATATTTCCAACCCTGAATTGTATTTGTTCAGTGCATTACAAAAAAAAGTTTTTATCGATATCCGGACCAAAAATGCAGCCCCTCGTTTTCTAGAACATCAGGAGGGACAAGTCATGAGTCCTGCACGGACACTTGGCCTTGAATACAGAAGAGAACTATGTAAGGTTACCACTTAACACACGTTAACACCTTTTACAAGGAAAATCTGCTGTAAATCAACAGCCGCCTGCAGCTGTGTGCTGCTCTCGAAGTGTGTGCAGTTTGTCAATGTTGAGTTGACCAAGTGACCAGAAAAATGATATTCAGTGCGAGCCTGCTGCCAGGTGTCATTACATTTCCCCCTTCCAGCAGAGAAAAGCAGTCACACACGCAGCCATCTGTTTCTGAGACACCCCCCAAGCTCACAACAGTGTCCTTTTTGCCTTATTTTGTGATCATAATTGAGAAGCTGTGGTGTGTGTGTGGGTGTGTGTGTGTGTGTGTGTGTGTGTGTGTGTGTGTGTGTGTGTGTGTGTGTGTGTGTGTGTGT
>JAVDPK010001628.1:1514237-1527173 GCA_034780415.1 Cichlasoma orientale | reverse complement strand
ATAAGATTTTCATTGGACGTTTCTTTGGGGAACCATGATATGGTGAGGGTGTTTTCATTGTTCTACATTTCGAAAATTTTTGCTGACTATGACAAATCTACGGTACAAATCACCCCAAATCAACTACATCTCTGAAAACAAGGAACAGTACAATCAAGCAATATTCAATCAAATATTTATCGATTTACTTATTTATTAATATTTATTGCATTGATTTCTTTTTATTTTGAGATTTACATATTGGTTTACATGTTGGTTCAAAACCCGGAGAGCGACTGTGTGCGGTATTTATAGGCAACCCCAGGACTTGGCTTTCCTGAGGTGCTGTCTTTAAGATTTGCTGTTTTCCATTCATTAGCCCCTCTTTGGCTGTAACTATTAGCACGTCGTTTACTGTCCTTTCAACGATTCCGTTCAAAGCCGGGTCGCGCGTGTTTTGGCACCGCGCTGAATGCCTGCCATTGGGCCAATTTGCAGTGTTTACGGCCTGAATCGCTGCGCTCTCACAACTCGGTGATATTCTGATCTGCGACGTTCAGTCTTAATCTGAATGACAATAAGCCAACAAACTGGGTGACATTGCGCGTATTTAACAAGTACACATTGGCATGGTAATCCGGCTGCATTTAGCTGGAGGTGTCACTTTCCCACCAGCACCTGCGAGTTTCCATGCAGCCAGCTTCCCCCCCGGGGGGGGGGGGGGTCTCATTCTCGGGCAGCCGGGGGAGACAGGCAGACAGGCCGCGTCCAGAAGGCCAGTTTATTTTCGATATAAGATTTTAGATAGTAGATTGTAATCAGAACGAGGAAACAAAATCTTTTGATTTGGTAACACAAAACATCACATTTCCTGCTTTAGAGATATTACATTATCATAAACTATTATTGTTTCTCTTGTGCGCTTGATTTATTTCACGTCACACCAAAAAAATCACCAGGCTAGAAAAATTCAGATGGTTTCATTCTTCTTTTATTGTTTTTTATTGAAGCTGCACATGAATTTCGAAAACAGCGAAGCAAAGAAGCGAGTTGTCTTATTTCTTGCTCTTCCCCTGACCCAGATATCACCCCGGTGTCCACTAAGACGGCGAACCTAAAAAGGTAAAAAGAAAAAAAAATCAGTTGAAACTTTTTATGACAACACCACATGAAACACAAACACCTGATCTGAGGAAACTATAAAAAGAATATGGAAAACAGTGGCTGTAAAGAAGAGCTAAACTTGAGACTCGAAAATCAATAAAAAGGCGTGGATTGTGGCCCCTTTAAACACGCTATTATCATTCAATCAATCCCCATTAAAATATAAAACTACATTAGCACCCAAAAATAGGCTGTGAATGAGCTGTAAAGGATAAGTGAGTAAAAGCACGACGTTTCATGCATCACCTGCTGTAACTGCGCAGCCTGACCTGTTGAAATGTGTCTTTATACCGGCGCGTCAAATAGATGGGACGTCCAACAAACACAAATACGCACACAGGGTGAGAGAGACGCAGCATACGCGCTTGGATCTCAGTCTTCTATTCTGGGCCCTTTTTTTGCTTTTGATGTGACGTGTGAGAGATTTGGCTGAGGCCGATCCAGCAGGAGGGAGGGTTAAAAATGAGCTCCATCATATTGTTTGACAGAAACTCGCAGGTTGATAGAGTGGATTCTGAGAAGGGCTGAAAATGGTGATTTCCAAAAGAGAAGAGGAAGAAACGACCAAAAGAAAGAAAGAAAAAAACAGCCTTCTGGATTCCACACGGTCGATTACAAAAAAGAAAGAAAAAAAAGAAAGAAATATAAATTAAATTTCACTTAATTGATTAATTAATCAAATCCATTAATTAAATTAAATTAAAATCCAGTTTTGAGGGCGAAAAATATTTTGTTTTTCTATCTTCTTGTGTGACATGGATGTGTAATGATGCACAGTTTTTTTCCCCTTGATTTTCTGATATTGAGATACTTCGTGTTTTATTGAATTTGACAATCCAAAGATCTGACTGCTGCTGTAAAATAATTAACATAATGGTCGCAATTAGAGGCGCAATAAGAGTGCATCAATTTATCGTTACAGCGGGGGCAGCATGCTGCCCCTAGATGCTCTCTCACATAATCAGTGAGTTGCCTTTAGAAATCTACTTTTGCAGCAACATCCAGTGCAAGAATGTGAATCACTCGAGATATATATATATATATATCAACTTTTTGATTCTTTCAGAGAAGCCATTAAGGCATATTTAAAAAAAAATCTTGCACACTTTCTGCGAACATGTTTTGCAAGAAAATAAGGAAAGGGAGGAATCACTGTTGGTTTGACCACTGCGCAGGGATTTGCTCCTAAAGACACTTTCTGGATGTTAAGTTTGGGATTTGGGAAGCACAGCCCTTATAATAAACCTCCAGTGGTTTCCATACTGAAAGTCCATGACACAGGCACAATCGAAAATTTAAAAAAAAGAAAAAACGATTTTAAATCTTCCTGCGTCAGTTGCATGCGCATTTTTTTTATTTATTTTTTTTATAAATTCAGTCCTATTTTCCTTCAAGACCAGGCAGAAAATTGCACTATCGTGGATTATTTTAAAATGAATTACTCCAGTATTGTTATTATTGTTAGAAATTAATCAAAAAATAAACCGGTTGTGGAAGCAGCTAACTAAAAGTGAAAATATGTGGCACATCCTCACCACTTTTTTAAAACTCCTTTCACCGCAAAATTTACCTTCATTCATTTAGAGAAACCAACCATAATAATTTGAACCGTTAGCCTCGCTGGTGTGTTTGAGCAAACACTCTCACCCTCCCAGCTTCTGCAGGTGACCCTGACCTCTGAACCGAGGGACACGACAGAAAACCAGAATCGCCAGAGCATAACGCGTTATTATGATCACAATTATTTGTTCGGTGACCTTGCTGCTATGGCGTGGAGTGATCACGCTGTGGTGACTGTTTCCTCTCCATCACCTGCGCTGCCTCTACTGCCGCTGCTGCTGCCGCTTCTCCGCCGCCATCTCCTCTGCCCATCCACCCCCTCTCCTCCTCGCACCCGATGGTTTCATGCAGGAACAAGATGGCTTATTATACTAAAAGGTTTTGTCGCGCTAAGCCGTGCATGTGTGCTTAAAACGTACATTTCATTAACAAACTGCGGAGGTATAAAAGCGGATTTATGAGGCTTCAAAAGATCACAGGAAGGACGGGTTTGAAACCCCCTCTCGGTGCTGTTGCAGTCAGGTTATATCAGCAGTTACGCCGCCTTTCACACAACACTGCCACTCCGGGATTTTTTTTTTTAAATGAAGGCTTGCTGCACCTGTCTTTCCACACACGCGGGGAGAGATAGACAAGAGAAGAGAGCAGGGTTAAGACAGGTGTTCTGTGATCATCTGATTCATTAAAATAAAGATATGAGAAAACTGTAAAAACAAACAAACAAACAAAACATCAACCATCTGCAACACAGGTCTCTTATTTTGCTCTTAAAAAGATTTCTTGCTTTACGAAACGCCAAAAGGAGGATTTTTGAGTAGGCCCTACAAGCTAAGGCACATCTATACGTGAGGGTCTTCTGCTGCTAAACGAATGCAAAGAAAGAAAAAAAACTGACTTTGATCAAATTAGTTTTCCATTTAAAAATAAAATAAAATAAAAATACTAATAAAAAAAACAGTCAACCTTAAAAAAAACGATTTCATTTTATTTATAGCTCGACAAATCCACAAAGCAAATAAGTGATTTCTTAAACACACACGCGCCACGCGGATGCACAAGATAAAAGTTGATCCAAGACTCTGGTTTCATCTCCTAAGTAGCCCGTATTGACGGACCTTCAGATCACGCAGGTCATCGAGAGATTAAAGCGGGGCGAGTCTGATCGGAAGCCACGTTTCCGTCCTTTGACCCCGCACACGCGCGTTATTAATGATAGCGTTTGATTAACCCCACTTTTAGCTCGGCAGCTCAGGTGTCGGAGGAGCGCCGCTGTGAACTGCTGAAAGCAATTAAAGGATCAAATTTACTCCCCCAAACTTATAAGACACAAACACAAGACCGGTGGGCTTTTTCAAATTTAAAATAGATCCTTATTTTTTTAAAGAAATGCAGATGTACGTTACATAATAATAATAATAAATAATAATAATAAATAATAATAATAAATAGCTATTCTGTCATATTCGGTGTTTTATATGACAAACACAATGGATCTTAGCGGACAAATAATCGTTAATTGCATGATCTCTCAATTCTTACCCCTTCCCATGCTTCCATTTATTTAAATAAGGCCTCGACACTAAATAACTGGCCCGTGCTGATTATATTTCCTCCTAAGAGGCTTCCGATAAAATCAGGTGTACTTTCAAATCGCTTGTTTCACACTCGAAAATATCTAAACTCCTGTTTTTACTTTGACACAGAAAAATTAATATCAGTCGCTTTGAAAATGATCCCAAATACAAAAGCTCGTTCTTTTCTTTTTCTTTTCTTTGTTTTTATTAGTCCTCCCAAATTTTCGCACACGACGCAGGAAGCCTTCTGTAATGGATCTGGCATGCCCTCTGCCAGAGCTCAGCCCACACCGCTCACCTTCACGCTTTTGTGAATAAACGTTCTCTTTGCACTCACCCGCTGCCCGCATTTCCTACTTCTTTTTTTTTTTTTTCAAATGCAAAAACGGCGATGACTGGGGTCGTTAGCACCTCTTCCAAACTCTGAAGGAAATTCTGTGTTCTCCCCATTCATCGCCGCCGCTGCTGCTTCTCAATATTCTTCCCACCCCGGCTAATCCTGTGGGAATAAATAGACTGGAATTCATGCTTTGCATTCGCAGCGTGGATTTACGCGACGGGGCTGTAAAGCTGGGAGTATCGAGGCATGCATCTCAGCACCAAATAAACAAAGTAAAAATGTTTAATCCTCACGCTGCGCCGAGGTATCCTTTACGCAGAGTTACATGCACGTACACTAGATTAAAATAAACTGTGGAAAAAAGAATCCCACGCATGCTCTATTTAACAGTTTTTAAAAAGTCAAGACATTCATGAACTTAAAGGAAGATTCCGTTAACTTAGCTGTTGTCGGTTTCATTCTGCAGCTGTCAACAGAGTTCGCGTTAGCAAAGTTTGGTTTGTTTTTTACGCAGCCACATTATTGCGCATCAGATCTTTCAATCACGCAAGCCAATTTTCTCCCCCTCCTCCTCCTCCTCATCCTCCTCCCTCTGCCACCGTTAAATGGTCTATGACGGACGAACACAGAAATAAGCGGAAAGCAGCACTGCTGATGTCCCATTGTTGACAAATCCATGAAACAACTCCAGTTTGCATGGTTTAACAGAGAGGAGAGGTGGGTGGAGGGAGGAGAGGAGAGGACAGGGGGCGTCTGTCGTCACCAAACCACGTGTCCAGCGCTGATAGTATATCTTATACTGGGGAAAAAGTAATCTATCAGACAGTCTTGTTAAAAAGCCCCGGCCTTTAAGAGCAGCATGTGTCATCTCGACTTGGTTCTGCAAATATCACACGTCTAGGAAATAGACGCGCCGAGAAGGGACGTCGGAGCGCACAAGTCCCGCTATCTCCAAACAACTTCGAGGCAAGACGCGCTGCTTCACAGGCCTGCTCACTTACCGAGTGGGGAAATATTTGTAGAAGTTGAGGTTCTTCGTTGACTGGACTGGCAGGCGGCCGGTTCGATCCCATTTAGATTTTTGGGACGCGTCCGATCTCTTGACAAGGGAAACCAGAAGTGTGTGCGCACTGACCGCCCTCCACGGCACACCGGCTCCTCGGTTGTTTTGGCTGCGGTAGACTTTTTGTTCGGTGAAAAACACTGTAAGTAAGCCGTGAGATGACCCTGTCTGGAGGCAGCGAACGAGCCAGCGACATGTCCGGCCAAACTGTGCTCACAGCGGAGGACGTGGATATTGACGTGGTGGGCGAGGGAGACGAGGAGGGCATGGAGAGGGTGGACAGCGACTGCGACAGCCCAGGGGATGGCATCCTGCACGACCTCCGGGGAGAAACCGGAGACGATGAGTTGGAAGACGAGATCGAGGTAGAGAAAGAGGAGATTAGGTCCGGCGTAGGGAGCCCGTGCTGCGAGAGCTCCGGAGAGGCAGAAACGGGCACCGGAAAAGGAGAGGGTCACGACCAGAGCGCGGCGCCAGGTGCGATCCAGAAGCCCAAAAGCAGCCTGGTAAAGCCGCCTTACTCATACATCGCACTCATCACCATGGCCATCCTCCAGAGCCCGCAGAAAAAGCTCACCCTCAGCGGGATCTGTGAGTTCATCAGCAACCGCTTCCCTTATTACCGTGAGAAGTTCCCGGCGTGGCAAAACTCCATCCGCCACAACTTGTCTCTCAACGACTGCTTCATAAAAATCCCCCGAGAACCTGGCAACCCCGGCAAGGGCAACTACTGGACCATGGACCCCGCTTCAGAGGACATGTTCGACAACGGCAGCTTCCTCAGGAGGAGAAAAAGGTTCAAGAGAGTTCAGCCAGATGTGCTCAGGGACCAGACTGCTCTCATGATGCAAAGTTTCGGGGCGTACAGTCTTGGAGGGCCCTACGGGAGACACTATGGCATCCACCCGGCTGCGTATTCCCATCCGGCTGCTTTGCAGTATCCCTACATCCCCCCTGTAGGTCCCATGCTGCCCCCGGGCGTCCCTCTCCTGCCCTCGGCGGAGCTAAACAGAAAAGCGTTCAACTCGCAGCTCAGCCCGAGCCTTCAGCTTCAGCTCAGTAGTCTGAGCACGGCGTCTATGATCAAATCCGAGCCTTCAAACAGACCGTCTTTCAGTATAGAAAACATCATCGGGGTGTCCAGTGCTTCCTCGTCCTCACCGGGCGCCGCTCAGGCTTTCCTGCGGCCTCCTGTGACCGTTCAGTCAGCCCTGCTGAGCGCGCAGTCCCTCTCTCTGACCCGGACCTCAGCCGCTATTGCTCCCATCCTTAGTGTACCCTCGAATATTATTTCTGGACACGTTTTACCCTCCGCGACGGCGGCTGCAGTGTCCAAATGGCCTTCGCAATGACTTCAAACCAAGAGAAAGCAAACTCTTATTTTTATATAGAGACATTATTACTGGGAAGTGTGAAAAGCACAAATTTATAGGCAGCACTGGACTGTAAAGCCATGTAAAGACTGTTGAAACACAGAACAAAAAAGAAGATTTTCTGTACAGGTAATATTTGTAAATATTTGTAAAAAGAAAATGATTTTACCAGTTTGACTTCTACCTGTCCCCTTTTTTCCCCTTCTGTTCCTGTTTGGGATCTGTGGTAATTATTTTACATTTTTCTTTTTGTAACTGGACACAGTTAGTTTGGCTTCTTTTTCATACAAGACACAAAAGCTCTGGAAAAAAACGAACTGTTTATAATAATTAAAAAAAATATACAAATATATGTAATTCTATGTAGCTATATTGTGTTGTAAACTGAACTTATTTGTAAATAAATCTAAGAAATAATTAAAAATAAATTTTCATTATTAAGATTCTTACATTTTTTCACACCTGACTTGACAAAATTCGCACTATTGTGACTGAACGTTTCAAAAAATGGGATGAAATATAATTTTTATAATTTTACAGTTAGTAGAAAGAATTATTATTAAAAGCCAAAGATGCCTTATTTTGTTATCATTTTTAAGGCTCAAGAAATATCGTTTCATTTTTTTTACAATGTTAAAAATTTATATATTGTTTCAATTTTACTTTAAATTTTTTATTTTATCAAAAATAATTCAAAGTTTATCATAATTATGTTTTCCAAGTAGTAATAAAGAAAAACTGTTATACATTACGGCAATACTTATTAATCCCTATTCAGTATTAGATTTTTTTTATTTTACTCCTTTTGCGATTGATATGGTAGCATTTCAAAAACATAATTCAACCTACAATTTAACAATAATAAAACATAAAAATAAAATACTGAGAAAGGTATATCAATAATAAATACGTGAGGATTTTAAATTACTAAAAAAAGAAAAGAAAAGAAAACGTTGTCACAGCTTTGGAATCAGCTTGTTATAAAGATAATTCAGTCGTGAGATTTTGCGCATACAGCCTACCTAATATTTATGCAGTTCTGTAGGAAGGCAGATCAAATTTGTATCATATTTTAAATGACGGGATGTGACGTGAAGAGGTGAATATTGGCCATAAAACCGTGTAACTGCTGATTAAACTATTTACACTGGTTTTCCTGACAGCGTTCCCTGAGACGAGGTTACAGTTTAGACCACAGTTTTACCGTCACATCACTGCTGTATCGCAGGATATTCTGCGGCTTGGCTTCTATAAAGGTAACAGTTTCGCAGTTGTGTCTGGCTAATCACTTTTACACAAACAGCAAATGGTGTGTGTATGTGTGTGTGTGTGAGAGAGAGTGAGGGAGAGAGAGAGTGTGTGTGTGTGTGTGTGTGTGGGGGGGGGGGGGGTAGGGGCTATATTTATCTGATCCCCATGGGAAAGAGAAAGGAGCCTCTCTCTCCGCTTCAATTCACTTTCAGACACCGAAGAAGGTGCTGATGATGCAAAAGGTTTCTCCAATGTCACCGTGGCATTTCTGCTTTCTAAATTCATTATTATTCAGTATATTGATATTATTCTAATTCGCCACAGTAGTGACTGTGATGCGAGATTATTATTTAAAAGAACGGATCTGTCTTTATTTATCTACTGAAACATATAAAAAACAGAAATTATTAAATATTATTAAATATTGCATTATCTGTAATGATTTCTGCTCATTTCTGCCATCATATTTTATTTTCTTGCCATTCGAGTCTACAGTTATAAACCGAGAAGACATCAAATACGCACAAGCACACGCTCTTAAATGAAGTGATTGGCTAAAGATGTGCGCACCGCTACCTGTGCATCTTTTGGGGATGCGCTAATTCTCAAAGAAAGCATCAGGTTATAAATATCAAAAGTCAAACTTGTACTTGTTGAACATGTTTATTTAAGCCTCTCATTTACTTGTTGTGAAAGGCGTGTGTGTGGCTGCAGATTGGAATTCAGACTCCAGAAAGGAGCAATAAACCAAAAGTATTTTATAGGATACGAGCATCTATGTTACAATTACACATGCAGTCTCCGTGCGATGTCTCAGTGTGTGATGTTGCAACACGGGCGATGCTGCAGGCTGACAACACCTTGAGGCAATGATATTCATGCCGCTAGGGGGCGTAAACTGACACCTCCGGCTCTTAATTAGGTTTATCACAAATAAATGAGAAATATTTGGGAAAGCCTGAAATAATAGGTTAACATTTCCTGACACCCACCCACTTCTCTTTGTCTTCTTAGACACGCACTTCATGCATGAATGAATAAATTTATTCGAGCAATCTAATTGCAAAATGTATTTTAGGCCATCAAGGATGCATGCCTTATATTTTAACAGGTAGCAGCTTTATAGCGTACAGGGAATCTGTTTTTTCCTTAAAACTAAAATGTCTGGAATTATTATATTCTCATTTAAGATACGATACAGAGAGGAAACACTAAAACAAACATTTTGTTAACACCAAAAACAGCTGAAAATAGGGGCGTGATGAAATAACATTTTAACATGAGCCAAATAGCTGATCTGGCAACACAGGCATAGTTAAAGGATATGGGGGTGTAATTACAAAAAAAAAAAAAAAAAAAAAAAAACTGGACCAAGGCAGCCTACAGTAATTTATTACTTGTTGTTTCATCAAAACCAAGTGCAGTTTATGTTGTTTCATGCCATTATGGCGCTAATTGTTGCGCCCAATTTGCTGAATGAACGCTCATTTTAGGCGCAAACAGCCGCAGTGCGCGTGCACCCGCGCGGACTTTAGGCTATTCGATAATGAGCCGTGCAGCTGCACGTGCTTGTGCACAGGTGGAGAAAAGCCTGGGTTGTGGTTCCCACAGCTCTAGCAGACGGACTATATTAGTCTCCGAGCGCAGCCTGTAAATAACATTCGCAGTGTGTGTGTTTGATTCCTGACTTGTCTTACCCCCTACGCGACCTCGTGAGCGGACTGAGTTTGAATACGTAAACTGACCAACAATTAATTAACATAACAGTTATTGTCACGCTGTCGTGTTTCATCAGAATGTGTATGTTTGTGCTTGCGGCTATATGATAGGTAACAATTTTAAAATATATATATATATTAGTATATTATCAATGCATAAACGCGTCCAGTCAGCATTCATGATGTAAAAAGAGGTCACGCTTCATGCAGCTCGTTTTGAACCCAATATTTCAGATTTACAAAGACAAGATTCCTGCGGAAAACATAATAAAATGTGTGAGTTCCTTAAAGTGGAAATATTCGAGGGAATCGGTGTCAAACATAATCAATTCTTCTTCAATCCTCCTTTAGTCTGTGTGTATTTAAAATTTTTACTTGCATCTGGGTTGTATTTGGCATACATTTGTGCTGTCCTCTGTGAACGGAGGAAAAATGTGATAAAAAGTGAAGAAAAAAAAATAAAAAAGGTTACCAGCCATGCAAAGAGCCCCCAGAGTGCACAAAAACAGCTGGGAGTTACCTGAAATTTTCACTGTCTGTGAAAGTTACTGCAATTCATATGGGATGGCAACATTCAAGGCAGGTGATGTAGATTAAGAAGGAATATTTAGTAGAGAAATTTAATCAATATCCAATATAATGTGCTTTATTTTTCTTTGATTAGCACAGTACAGCCTTTAAAAACTGTTACAGGTGTACTTGTGCATTATTTGGACAGACCACTAAATCAGAGGGAAAACTGAGGCACAAATCAGCTGTTCTCACAGAAATAACTTAATCCACCAACACTCACAATGACTGAAAATTTCAATGTTTTAGCTGGAGGCCTAATGGTATCAAATATAAACAAATTGTCACCTGCTATGAAGTATTTCTGTGGAGCTGCCTTGTCCAAGTACATAATGTGATGATGTTGCAATCACAGAAGCCAAAAATTCCTCATTTTGCAGAATAAGATTGGATAGTCCGGCTTCAAGAAAGCAGAGAAATCTCCGTTCCATGCAGAATATTAAACACCTGGGTGATAATATTGTTCAAAGGAAGGTGTCACAGTGTGAACCGTGACCTTTGTTTCAGAGAGGGCATGCCAAGTGTAACTGAAAGAGACTGAAACAGAACCACACTGATACCAGACCCCTCTGGAAGTTTAGGCTTTCAAAGCCCAGCACAGAGCTGAAATGCTTTTAAGTGCATACAAATAGTGCAGGAATTTTCCAACTGGCAATTGTATGTGAAAAAAATTGCAGGACTTCTTTATTTTTACAATTCCTAAATTAGTCATAATAGGAGGAATAATTATGATGTTTTGAATTCTTTGCTCTTGTGTAAAGTGCTTAACAGGTGACAAAACATTAGAAAAGATCCAGCTCGACTTGCTGTAGCAAACATGACTGTTGATAGACTTTAGTGACATTGGGAAGCAAGGCCCAGGCCTTCAATAATAACTAGGTCATCCTCCACCACAAGCTATAGCCTTCTCCTGGGCGGAGATTACAGACAGTAAATGTAGGTACAGCAGTTGCTGAATATTTAAAAAGGCATAGAGATGAAGCAATAAATGACAAAGTAAAGCTGGCGTGGCTGGGCATTAATAACTAATGGGTGCCAGTGAGTTATAGGCTGCTGCTGTTGTAATGAAAGTGTCATTGCAAATCAGCAGTTGTCCGAGGTTATTATTATTTATGCATAATTGATGCCAGAACCACAAGGAACATGTCTCATCCAACAAACCCCAACACCTTGGGAACAAAGATGATGGTGTCAACAAAAGAAAAGGTCACAGAGGAGAAAATGTCCTCGGGCTCGGATTTAGCCTACACTGTGAGGGGAAGACAAGGATGGGATGTGATAACCATATCCACATCTGTGTACAGAAGATTACCGGAAACTAGCTATACTAGTTAGACTGTTGGCCCTCTGCTAATGGTGCCTGTTTCTGTGTCACATTAACATACATTTTGTCAGATCAGCTGCTGCTGATATGTTTGCAAAGAATTAAGAATTTAGTATTTACTATGACAACAAAAATTTCCAGTCTGGCATGGATGCCTGATTCTTTAATATGAAGAGTTATCTATTACATACACATTAGCTTTATCTGTCAATCATTTGTTCTGTTTCTGTTTACCTCCAAATTTGCATAAAACAACTCAAATATATAATAAACTGTATAATATTCTTGTGTTTTTCCTTTGTTAGATGCAATTTGAGAATTTCAAAAATGTTTTATAGTCATATTTATATTGATAAGATGTCCAAAAATATGTACAATTATAAATGTATACATATTATATACATACTATAGACTAGTCTACAAGCACAGTCTGAAATTGACTGATTCACATTCCTGATTATCATTCCTAACATAAGAAACAGGAAATGGGGAAAAGAGCAATCGTGAAAAAACGATAACTGCCTGGAAAGTGATTCATTTATCTATTTTATCCCAAAGTCTGAATTATGCAGTCAGCCTATTCTGTCACATTATTAAGCAATCTTAGCAATGCTCATTTGTTACCAGGCAACTTCTGACCTCTAAATTCAGCATCAGCTGCAAGAACATGCGAAAATACTGCAGAAATAAACCTTTAATAATATATAATACCCATCATAAATCTTATTTCAACCAGAGATGCATTCACAGTGCCTGGGAAGTTAGAAGCACCTGATTCGACTTGTAACTGTTAACCAAAACCTGTGACAGTAATATACCGACACGTCTTAAAACACTTCCTGTACTGTCGGCAATAGGACTATTAAAAGGCGCTCGATAATCTTTTTCTCGCCACAACAACTGAACGAATGTTCGACAAAAGTGAAAATGTCCTTTTTTCTTTGTAGTCTTAAACGCATCACAACTGTCAGCTGCAACGTCAGAAATCTTGTGACCAATGAGTAGTTGAAACGAAGACTT
>JAVDPK010001628.1:1479531-1506007 GCA_034780415.1 Cichlasoma orientale | reverse complement strand
TGTGTGTGTGTGTGTGTGTGTGTGTGTGTGTGTGTGTGTGTGTGTGTGTGTGTGTGTGTGTGTGTGTGTGTACAGGATAAAGTGGCCAACACATGGTGCAGCCTGAACACCCTGATAAAGATCAGATCCATTTTGTCAAGTGACTCTCAGCTCTACCTCAGGTGATTCCTCTATCTGTTTAACAACTTTCACTTTATTCTCCTCTGTCTTTTCTTTATCTTTGATATCCTCTGTTGTGCTGTGCCATTCTGGCTTCTTACCCCCTCCCTCACTCACTCGCTCTCTGCTGGCTTGTGTTTTCGCTCCTTTCATTTCCTCAAAAAGCCAAGCGTGCCCTTGGGAATAAAGGCAGTGATCCAGCGGTTGGAAATTAGACCATCCCTTACATCTCACGAGGAACTTTTTAACATGAAGTCATTGATGTTTTTGAAAATGTGAAAATCCCTTTTGAACTGCTCGAGGAACACTGAAAAAAGTTCTTCAGGCTAAATCAATCTGACCTCAAGATTTTTTTTTTTTTAAACATAATTATGGATCGTGTATTTTAAAGGATAATGTGATTATAATGTGGGTGTGAAAGAGAGGCAGATTCACATACATTAGAAGTTATCTTGACCAAAAGTCGGGGTCCTGTGCAGCCACAGTCAGAAAAACTTTTTGCAACAGTTGCGTGGTGGTGGAGCCTGCTTAAATAACCCAGCATGCTAAATTTAGGAGTCCTATGTTCGCAGCATGGACACGTTTCTGCCAGACTGCTAAGTCCAGGGATCAAGTTAGACTTCTTTTACTGTAGTGCTTTTGAAACAAATGAAAAACACTGCTGTCTTTTTGGCGCAGCGGGTGGATTGCTAAACGCTCTGCTGCGGGTATACAGTGTACATAAAACGAATCAGCTGTGAAAAGTGATCCACATCCATCCAGACAGCAAAACCCTGCCCTGCACATAACGCACGAACAGCACACATGGTTTCATACAATAAATATCCACTTGCTGGTCCTTGATTACGCCTGTCTATCTTTGTATCTCCCTATCCAGCTACTTTTGTGTATGTTCACTTCTTTCTGTCTTCTGCGATTCGCAGTAAAAACATGTTGTTGCCCTCGCACCTCAAACTAACTTGCAGCCTGACCTTTAAGCGCATTTATACACACTGACTGACACGTTTTTTTCTCCTGCCTCTAAACCCAGAAGGTGACAATTGAGGGTTACTGCCTGGTAACCCTAAGAGGGGGCCATTATTTGGTCAGTTAACGCACAGCACACAGCTTAGTTACAGATCAGGTGTCTTAAAAAATTGTGGCATGAATCAAGAGTTGAATGCTTTATTGTCAGCACTTGATTTTGAAATCAGATCATGTAGTTCTGCATACTGAAAACAAATCATGCTGTTTTTATGGATTTTGTTGTTTTGACAAAATAGGCTACTTTGCAGGAATGTGTTGTGGACTGTGCATCCATGTCCACACAGTCCACAAGAGTTACATAAAAACCTTGAAATGCAATGCAAATGCTATTGAGAATGATACTGCATCCACTGCACAGCTGATTTTGTACCTGTACATTTACTGTTTTGTCTTTTCTTCACTAACCTGATCTTCCATTTTCATTTGATTTTTCAGTTTTGCCTGCACTCTTCTGGCAGTTCTGCCTTCCTCTATCAGACTGGTGACAAAGCCAACCTTCTGGCACTTTAAACTGGCTTTGGTGAGTGTTTTGGGCATCCAGCACTGGCCTGTTTTTCAATCAGTGAGCTGTTGGCTCACAAATATTATATTTAATTTAACAAACCTTGTTTCTTTTTTGTGAACACAGTCCCAAATATATTTTCTCTTCCTTCCCTTTATAATAAAAGTGCAATATTAAATATAGCAGTTTTGCTGATGGCCCCAATGTCACTTTAAGGTCAATTCATCCCTGGCGTTCTTCCTCTTCTCCTATCAAGTCCATGAGAAGTCCATCCTTTTGGCTGCCTTGTAAGTACAGAGACCATAATTGTAACTTCTTGAGGTTTGTCTCATTGGGTGACAAATGTAAATGGTACTTTCTCTGTCTTGTAGCGATATCTGAAATATTCATAAGTATAGATTTAATTTCTACTCACAAAGGAGCCATTCGCCTTGTCAAGCCTTAGATTATGTCTCACAGAATGTTAATGGTTTAAAATCATGTTCGCTCTGTAAAAGTGACGTCATCCTCCTGCTATACTGCCAGTTTTTTTTTTAAAGTACAAAAAAGTTATTCACCTCTGTCATCACACTCAGTGCCACACAGATAGAAACCCTGCTTCCATTGTAACGACATGCTGTGCTACGTCAGAGTTGGGTCATATTTAACAGGGTGAAAGCGGCACTAAAAGAAGGAAGGTGTGTATGTGTGTGCTTCAATATCATTTACCTCCATATGTATAAAGCTGTAGGTGGAGTGCAAAGCCTGGGATAGATTTGACAGCGAGGGATTTGGTTCCTAGATCTAGGCTCATCTATTAATCTAGATTAGGGTAGATTGTTGCTTTATTAACTATTGAGTTATATCTCCCACCTGTCCTCCTGAATCAATCAGTAATACATGTCCAGGGATTAGGAAAGAATGGTAGGCGGCAGCTCGGGGTGTTGTTTGCGCAGGATCAATTATTGGGCTGTAACAGGATCGCCAAAGAGCACTGACTGTAATTATGGGCTCGGGGACTGATGGAAAGTGCCCCCCCTTTGAGAAGAGTGTACAACTTGCACTGAGGCCGGCTAGCAAGTTCAATTAAGCGATAGGCTTAAACACAGATGAATACAGACGCGTGAGTATGACACGTGGTCACAAATTTGTCATCGCAACTTCTTGGCAAAACATCGGCACTTCTTAAAATGAAAATCGATAACATACAAAATAATGTCGTGCAACAAAGTGCTGACTGACTTTTCATTTTAAGTGGATGTCAGTGGATCAGCTCAGTAGCTTTAATATTCTACGCTTACTCTTACTCTACTGTCTAATTGCAGAACAGGGCTTGATATTAGTCACTGCAGAGTATACTTAATATCCAAACTTTTTTTATTCTAGGCCTGTCTGCCTCCTGCTCAATGACCTCCCCTTGATGGCCATTTGGTTCCTACAGGCCTCTACATTCAGGTAAGAAGGAAAAGCGTTAGAATTCACTAACTACACACAAAACTTGGAGTAACAAAGAGTAACAAATAAAAACTGGCTATCTGTTGTTAGACTTGTTTCTAAGGCTTATTTACTGCACTTTAAATAATTGAATAATAAATAGAATAATATTGTTATAGAATAATAAAGTTACTTTTATGATATAACAACTAAATGATGTTCAGCAACTTTCTTATGATCAGAAGCAGGTCAAGCTAAGCAGAACTTTTAAAGTTCATTTAAACGACTGCTTAACTTTACAATAAGTAAAACTGTACAATAAGAATCATTACAGAGCATTTTTGCACACTTTATAACTTTTATCCCCTGGTCAGTTGTGGCCACAGCTTTCAGTAAAACTTATAAAGTCTGGCTTTAGGATGGCTGCTGAGCTGGCACATAAATCTGGTGTTCCACTGTTGGACGTTGTCTCTCTTTAGTAATTTTTCTTTTTTTTCTGTCTCATTTAATGAAAAAAATGTAATAGAAATAATCCCGAAAAGCCAAATGATGTGCTGTGTGGGTTGAGCAAAGCACCATGAATGGAAAAGACAAGTAGTGCTACAAATGCTCCATCTAACTTTCACCAGCTGTTGTTAAATTCTTCCGGCAGCACTAATTGTTGTGCGTGTGGTTTAGTATAAGGATATCTGGGGATTACACTGCATAGTCTGCATGCCTGCTGTCTAAGTGTGTGTTGTGTAGGGACAGGAGGTCATTCTGTAGCTGCTTCCCTGTACAGTCTGACTTGGACTTTCACATTATCTGCATCCTCTCCAGACTCAGTCATTAAAAAAAAAAAATGCATCTTTTGTTAGCAGAATTGGTTGAATGGATGGTCAAGCATGACCACTTTATGAGCACTGAATGCAGCCAGTCAGTATAAATGGAGGAAGTGTTAAACATTTATCTACTGAATAGAACTTTTTTTGTTTGAGTACAAATCTGAATAAGTAGTTTATTGTGAGGGGAAAGTTTTTTTTATGAGCTGGGGTGATGTGCGATTCACTAAGAGTCAACTGTTGTTCTTGCCCATGCCCATCTACTACACTAAGATAAGCTCCTCGTGAATTTTCAGAGCCGTCTCTCCCCAGGAGACGAGTGCACATCCAGGCCTGCAGGATAAAAGCTGCTTGGTTTACTGTTGCGCGTAGCTCAACAAACTTTGCTCTCAGCTTAATGATGTTTATGGGTATGAAAATCTATTGTACCTTCCATCAGTTGTGGAACTGATTTCTTTTCAAAAGATTTCACTTCAAAATTCAAAATTCTGCTGTGCTTATTAATGTTGTACCAATGTGTACCTTGCATGTAAAGGCAATGCTGCAATAGTTCTATCTTCATTATAAGAATCACATGCAGTTCTTGCTTTTTGGGGCTATTTTACATCGCTGAAAGCAAAGACATCAGCTTTGGAATGGGATCACACCAGCAACAATTCCAGTGAGTTCACGGATCACACACATCCTCGCAACTAATCTGCCTTCATACACCAGGAGCAGAGGTTTCATTTGGAGAGATACAAATACCCTAAGAATGAAAAAGAATGTGGGACTGCTTTTGGTGCCTTTCACTCAGCATTCATGTGTTGGAACATGACCATCTAGAAATATGAACCTGTGAACTTTCATAACTGTATCTTGCTATTGTATTTACAAAATGTATCCATAAACCGTGTTTGCAGTTGTCCCTGTTACAGTAGATGAAACTGAATTTTGCCACGATGACACACAGACAGGCTCCAAATGTAATAAAATCTAACACACCTGTCCTTGTCTTGTCCTTCTGTGCAGCATGCTTCCTCTGTTCCTGAAGGATGGCCTGCTGGTACCCTACACTGTGACCTCCTTGGCCTTCCTCTTATTCAGCATCTATCTACTGTCTGCACTGGATCACTGTTCAGAGGACAAACTGAGACTGGGAGCCTACAACAAGCTGTTATATTGCTTGCCCAAGATGGACCTGGCCTTTATAGTGCGATGGAAGGTCAGTGCTGAAGTGCTGGAATAATAATTAACATTATAGCTCCAAATATGCACTGATTTACACAGAGGAAATCCATGCATCTATAAAATCTTGTAACAGTGTTAACTGAACTTGAGTACACTTTGGGGTATTTCCAGCTTAAGGTCCTTCACACTTCTCATCCACTACATATATTTCACAGTAGCAAACAGACTTCAGTTACAGTTACTAGTCACTTGAATGCAGTTATTAAAATGGGATTCACAGTTATCAGTTACACCGAATAACAATGTGAAGAATTAAATCCAGCCATTAGAATAAAGTTGGTGTGCAGTGCCATACGTGTGTGTAGATGGAGTTAAATTCTGTAATTATGGTTGTGGTTTCAAAGTGTTGCTACTGAAGGTTATTAAAGGTCATTTAGATTAAATTAGAATTTAACACAAATACAAACTACACTAGTAGCTAAAGCAGGTAAAAATACAATATGACCCTAATGTGTACTGTTTTTTGTTTGTTTGTTTAAATTAGTGGGATTTAAATCTTTATCTTTAAAGTGTGGTTTCCTTCATGTTGTGCGGTTGCTTTGCAGTTAACATTAAACAAAGATATTGCTTTCTTAAAATGAAGTTCATGTTTTCTCTAGTACAGGGTGGGAGGCGGATGTACAGATGATACATTTGTAGTAAGTAGGGTGCTGATATCAGGGTCCCAGTTGGCCTGTATTTTCAAAGTGGCACTAGACCTAAATTGCAACTGTGTGAGAAGATATACCCAACTGTATAAATAAATATCATGTGCTGGTGTAAGCTGTGTAAGCTGTCCAGGGATGAACGCTGCTGCCAACCAAAGAATTATTTATCGCTTATTTAAGTTTCCATAGCGTCTGAAGTGGCTTCTCTGTCGACCCCTTAGTGACAGGGGCAGTGGTAGGGTGTCGGAGATTAGGAGAAGGTGTCTTTTTATAGCACGTGTCATTAACACAGGTTTGCCTAGATATATTTATTTACACAAGCAGCATAAATAGCGAGCCCCAACGATGGGGATAAGGTTTCATGGGTTTTGGGCGGCTGGGCGGTTGCGGGCACGAGGCGCTTCCGCCATCTCACTCTGGGTCATAAAGCACAAGCAGACATATGAATGATTTGATGCTCACCGTCACATCTGTTTGTAAATCTGTAACACAATAAAAAGCAGTGACCATACCTTTAAACAAAAAAAAAAGTCAGATCGGCTGTAATATGATAATGCAGGCCTCAGTCGCTACTTTACAACACCTCTCAAATGACTAATTTGTTGTCAGTCATTTAGTTATAAATATTCAGTGTCATATGAGCTCTATTTTAAGTTAAATTATTTATTAGTTTGATGTTATTGGGATAATTAGTGTTAAGGGGAAAGCCAACAGTTTGTTCATAGCCTGGGGCGCTCAGCTTTTACTAGAAGTTTCTGATTTTTTTATTTTTTTTCCCTATTATGATTTTAGCAAAGAGTACTCTGCATAAAAGACTTTGAATAAAGGCAGCTCTTTTGATGACATGCAGTTGTAAAGATATTTTATTTTATTTTATTTGTGTCACAGTTAATTAACAGCAATGTTACTGACCAAGAAATCTTACAAGTAGAAATTTAGCAAGACATTCTTAAACCAAGCTTCCTAAAGTTTCGATCAGTTCTTAAATCTTTGCGTAGCTGTCGGGGAGAGTTCATCTTTGACCATCTACGACAGCTGGTTAAAATCTGAGTGACATTAAATACCAGGTCACATAAAGACAGCTGAGTGAATCTGCAAATCAGGATTTAGACGTAAACGAAGGCTCTGCTAGTAAGTAACCTAGTAGTTGAACTCATTTTGTTAGGCTAACATGTGACACTTCCTTTTATGTTCTAAAGTAACAAGTAATCCACAATTTTATCTGAGCCTTCGTGCTTTTCATTATGAAAATTCATTCAGCATTTTGCATGATCTTTTTACCCCAATCTCATTTCAATCAGCTGACAAATGCACTGTTTTTGTCTCTTACAGTTCTACATCAGCATTGCAGCCATGGTTGGCCTGAGCATCGGGAGCGCAGTTCTGGTCCCTCCGCCACATTTACCCGACTTGTTTCCTGTCTTAATATCTGCTACTGCTTTCCTGCAGTTTTTGGGAACATTTATACATTTCAACATTGTTCAGTTCAGTGAGCCTCCCAGCAGAAAGAGCCAGAAGAAGAACAACTAAATCATGTCAGAGGTGAAGGTGTTGAACTAATTTTACACCACTAAAGTCAGTGTTAGACACTGGAGTATATCTGCCTTTAGAGTGCACGAGGCCTTTCACCCACGCCTTTATGTACCAAATGCAAAATAACACAAGTGGTTAGAAAATTACTGTGTCTCAAACTGCCATTTCAAAAGAATTGTTGTGGTATTTTTCAATCTGGACCAATGAATTTAGTGCAATTCCAAGACAAATCCTCCATGCTGTCAAAGTCACTCAAGTGAGGTCGACTAAAGTTATGTGAATTGAACCTAACTTGTTGAATGATTTGCTTGGAACAGTCATTATTTACAAAAAAGTACACTATTCCTGGCTAACCTGATGCTGTATAGCCTACACGTCTGACTTGTCTGTATGCCCTGGCTAAAAGAAGTAGCTACTGTAACATAAACACCTATTGTAATGTTTCATTTTTTAGGGACAAGAAGTATTGATCTAATTTTGTGGCAACTGTTGACACCAAAGTTTGTGGTGGTTTATAATGATATTGTAAATTGTTTCTGTTCTTTTGTCCACCTTGTGTCCTTGGGGTGGAGGGGGGGCTGCACCTGATGTGCTGGACCCAGGTCTGCCAGCTCTGATATCCATCTATTCATGTGGATCATCATTGAATTTCATTGAACTGTTTTTTTTTTTTAAATACTTTTCTACTGTACATTTTTGCCTAACATTAAAGTTATTTTCTACAAACTTAGTTTTTGCAAAAATAAATCCAATTTCTAGGCATCCTGAAGCGAACGTGAGTTTTATTGCCACATTCTTCAATGATTTGATTCAAAGCCGCTTCGTATAAACTGTCTACATTAACCATGTTGTGTGCTAAATCACCCCTAAAGATCTGGTGGAGAGAGAACCAATAATTGGACAGAAATTATATCTTTCCAAGCTTTTACTCAACATCATTAAATATTCATTACAAGCCCTTGATACTACAAGTGCCCTGCACAAAAGACCTGTACATTTAAAACAAAACCAGTGATGGGAGAGGTCTTAAAAAAAAAAAAAAAAGATGATGGAAGGTGACATATCTGAACATAATGCTATAAAGTTGAAATACCACAGAAAAAGGCACAAGCAATTTCTATATCCAATCTCTCTGCCAGTTAATGACGGGCATAAAAAAATCCATTACAACTATAAATGTTATCAGGTCAGCCAGGGTTGCCTGTGCATCTGAGGCTGCGGGCTGGCGGCCAATAAAGGGCTGCAGGGACAAATAGGAGCCCAAGATCTGAGTTAATAGTTACCACAATGGGGCATGAACACAAAGGGCCAATTAGTAGTAGTGTGAAAGGTGTTGGCTTGCTCTTTTATAACATTTGCTTCTCCTTTTTTTTTTTTAATTAATTCTTCCCTGCCCAAGTCCAAAAATAAAACAAAACACTAAAACAACAATAAAAAGAAAACCAAATAAAAGTTTGGTACAAAAATGATAATAGTAATGTTGGAATCTGATATGGTAGATATGAGGAATATTGCATGAGTAAGTTAAAATTATCATCACATACAAATAGAATTGTAAATAGGATCAAGTCATAAAATAAATTTAAAGAAAATAGCTAATTCAGAACAATTTCTGGTTTATGACTGAATTTAGTTGAATCAAAAAGAGCAGCTGCAGAGCGGTCTCCTAATGGACCTCATTTTGTCAAGCTAAGGCAACTTTGGTATTTCATGTAATGCTTCTTTGTGGAAAAAAAAAGACAACCCTAAAACCACCTGCTGAACATTGTGTAAGTCCACCTCATGCTGCCTAAAGAGCTCCAGCCCACTGAGACATACCTCCCTGCTGAATTCAAGTTTGCTCACTTCCAAAAAATAAACAGTCACCTTTTCAGTTTAATGGAGAGAGAGAGAATATCAACCAAAAATACAGAAAAAACACATGACATAAAAGTTCTAAATTGATTTGCATCTCATTGGGTGAAAAAAGTATTTGATCCCCTATAACTCAGCCAGAATTCTGGCTCCCACAGACTGGCTGAGTGCCCATGTGGTAGACAGATTACAATCAATCAATTACAGATACTCCTGATCGCAGCTCATTATGTGTATAAAGCACACCTGTCCACAGAACCACCACCACCATGGGCAAGACCAAAGGGCTGTCAAAGGACGTCAGGGACAAGATTGTAGACCTGCACGAGGCTGGAATGGACTACAAGAACATCAGCAAGAAGCTTGGTGAGAAGGTGACAACTGTTGGTGCGATTATTCAGAAATGGAAGAAATATAGAATGAGCATCAGTCGCCCTCAGTCCGGAGCTCCATGCAAGATCTTGCCTCAAGGGGTGAGGATAATCATGAGAAGAATGGTGGATCAGCAGATGGTACCACAGTCATTAAGAACAACATTGGTACCACACCACGCCGTAATGGATTGAAATCTTGCAGCCCCCCCATAAAGCCCCCATGCTCAAGAAGGCACATTTACAAGCCTGTCTTAAGTTTGCCAGCGAGTGAGGCTTGGAAGAAAGTGCTGTGGTCAGATGAAACCAAAATCGAGTTCTTAGGTATCAACTCGATCCGCCGTGTTTGGAAGAAAAAAAATGCTGAGTATAACACAAAGAACACCATCCCCACAGTCAAGCACGGAGGTGGAACATTATGCTTTGGGGGTGTTTTTCTGCTAAGGGTACAGGACAACTTCGCCACATTGGGGGACCAATGGACTGAGCCCTGCAGCTTAAAATCTTGGATGAGAACTTCCTTCCCTCAGCCAGAACACTGAAGATGGATCATTGATGGGTCTTCCAGCATGACAATGACCCAAAACATACCAAAAAAAAAAAGAAAGAAGAAAGCACATTAAGGTCATGGAGTGGCCTAGCCAGTCTCCAGACTTTTATGTGTTTTTTTCTGGATTTTTGGTTGATGTTCTCTCTCTCGCCATTAAAATTAAACTACCATAAAAAATTAGAGACTGTTCATTACTTTGGTAGTGAGCAAACTTACAAATTCAGCAGGGGATCAAAAAATAATTTCTCCAGTGTTTACTCTACAAATATGCTTTGCATGTCCTGTGGTTACCCAGGATATGCAAAGATGTTCTGGGTGTCCTGTGGTTAACCAGATGTTCTGTTCACATCTGCACCCAGATGTGAGCAGAAGATATTTTAATTCTTATATGTTGTGAAGTTTTGCCTTCTTGGGTTAGACTTGCTTTTACGGCTCATTTTATAGATATTCAATTAGATCAATGCGGAGGCCAAGGCAGCACTTTGAGCTTCTTTGATATATATATCAGACCATTCCTAAGCAAACTTTGTAGTGTACCAGGCTGAGAGAGGCCACTGTTGTACGTGGGGTCTTTAAAAATATTTAGGTCCTTGTTAAAGTAAGATCCACATGAATGACAGGACCCAAGGTTTCCCTGCTGAATATTGCTGCCTTCTCATTGTGCACCCATCTCTTACCCAGGTAAATGACACTAACACACAGAGCTGTCCACATGCTGTAAAGTGAAATACACCTTCTCACATTGTTTCATGCTCCAGTTCAGCAGTACTGAGCACTGCATACAGGGAACACCGCAGAGTACTTGTTTTTGGAGATGCTCTGATCCAGCCATCTATCATTCGTAGATTTGCCCTTGTAAACACACTGCACTATGTGTGCGATCATATTCCCAGTCACAAGTGTTAATAATGAAATAGAACTCTCACCGCATCAACCGTCTTGTGTGACTCTTGCAACTCCTTAGAGACAGATTTAGTTTGCGCTTGTAAAGTTGTGCATAAATGTCACATTCAACAACTTCAATCATTAAGTTCACGTGCTTCCAGTGTTTAAAAAGTTAAAATACAGAGCAGCAAGCATTTTCAAGCCACAGCAACAAAAAAAAAGGCCTCTGTCAGCACCCAGCTAAAGGTGCTATCCAGGGTGCTCTATACCTCGGTACTGTGGCTTTGACTTTCAGGCTGCTCAAAGCAGCTGACATGCAATAGGTGTCAAACTTTGTGTTACTGTGAAATAAAAAAAATCTCCCTTTGGATCCCTTAATTACTAACATATATTATTAGCCTTGTCAGAAGAGGAGCTCACAGTTTTAAGTGCCCCAACTTTAGTGAAAAATACCTAGTACAGGTACGAGATAATTTGTGATGTGTCAGTGCTGGTAAGGGGGTATTCAAAGCACCATGGATCCTTCTACTGATCTCCACAGGGGCCTGTATGAAAACATTAGTTTTGTTTATGGGCGTGCTGGCTTTGTCCTTCACGTGGCCTCTATGGGTGATAAAGTGAGAGTTACACGATCCACCTTAGGCAGAAATAGGAAATGTTGCTGTGAACACCAGCTGTTGCTTAGGTCGACTCAGGCAGCGAGAGGCCTCGGCCTTCCCAGGCACTGCCAAATAAAGAGACTACTGTGCTGTGTAAGACAGTTTGCCCCCCACCCCACCCCTCACACACACCCCCACCACATTTACTTTTCAAAGGTGTTAAAGTGCGCAGGTGGGGAGGATTGCATAGATAGTTTTAGCCATAAAGGGGATGAGGGTTGCCATCTGAAGAACATTATTTGCACAGCGTTGCAGCATTGTGGTTAATGTAGAATCAACATTTGTCAGCTGCCATACAGAGGCGGAGAGACGGGGGTCTAACATGTCAAAGGATTCGCTCCTACCGTTCCAGACACTCTCCCACAAATGAATGACGGCTTCCGAGACATCTCAGCCCCACAACTGACAGCGCAGATTCCACATTCATCTCCTGCCTTATCTCCGTGGGATCACATGCACAAGAGGTGAAGAGCAATTCCATTAGCTGTCAACAGCCGAAATGCCTCGCTAACAAAAACCTGGGGAGTATGGGAGAGGAAAACATGATTGTAACCCCTCTGGCATTCGGTGATATTGCACACAGTGCAGTCACTGTCAAAACTGAATGTGCACAAAGAAGAGAGTCAAGAGGAGGTGTGTTTTGCATAAACCAGTGCTATTAGTTAATAAACCAAGATGTGCACATGGCAGTGGGTTTCTGTCAGCTTTTACATTTCATCTAAAATTAGAGTTGAGGAGGATTATTGTACCTCAGAACATAACAGATTTACTAAAAAATGTAGGAGCGATCTTTCATCTTGTCATCAAACTAAAATGAGAAACGACTAAATCTTAAGTCAAACATTTAGAGATGGGTAGAAGTTTACTGTTTTTCAGTAATCTAGGCTGTAATCAAGACAACGCAAGTGGCAGGAAAGATAATCTCAAGAAATCTATAACTGGAAGTCACTAATGTGTGGTAAATTGCCCTCCCCTGAGCGCTATGCTCTTCAGTGCAAATTAGTCCTTTAATCCAGCTTCTAACTCTATTTGCTGATGAAAATGAATGCTTACTTGGCCTTTAAGTATTTCACAGAAACACGGAAGTGTATTTTTTTGGCTTCCTGAGATAAAATGCAATGACACTTCGCATCTGACAAAATTGCATACTCTGCAATCCAAGGTGTCGATCGAAGACCACCGGCTTCAGTTGGGCCAAAAACGGCCTAATATACAACTCTCCCTCTTTGATTGCAACCATGTGTTCAATCAGAAAGCATAAAACTCCCGGTGGGTAGGTGGCATCTGTCCATGAGCTGACTGATGTGCCAGAGCCTGGGAGCTGCCTGAGCTGGCGGCCCACGACCTGCGACACAGCCCCTCCACTTTTATGGCATCTTAAGGAATCTTCTTTTTAATACAGCCCATTACTGCAGACATACAAATCTTCCCCAATGTGGCCCCATCTATGGTCTGATCAATTTTTACACTGCTGAGCTGCACCCTTTCCCCTCATTTTGTCATCTCAAAATTCATATTATATAGGATTTCCTTACGGGAAAAAGTGCAATAAAAATATGTTACCACTCCGAAGATGTGCACAAGTCAGTACCTGACTGTTACTAAAAATCTGCGGAGAAAATAAAATTTGTTTCTGTAGTAAGCAGAACTGTTTAAATGTTATTTATTTTTATGTGGCTAAGAAAATATATTGTGAAGTGCAGCATTGATTTAGAACATAACCATGTCTCGATACGGGTTGGAGGGGCTGAATTTATGAATCCTTTGCACAACTCCTTTAATTGAATTTTCCAAATCTCTCACCACACACAAATAATCAATACCTACTGCAGAGGGAAACTTGCTTCAGAATTATTAGGGCCTTTCTTTTTCAATTTTGTAGTCATCAGCACATACAGGCGCTGCGGGTATTTGTAATGCCTCGACTGGGCCCAGAGGATTTATGCCCGCCTCAAGCCTGATTGCTTACTGAATGTGACTTCTTTAGAATGCTTACTGAAACTTCTGTTAACCTTAAAGAACAGTCGTAAGCGCTTCTTAGTGCTGTACTCTGTGTCTAAGGAGCAAAGTAGTTTAACATTGCAGTCGGGCAGGTAATGACAAGGCAGAAAAGGGGGCAAGAGAAAGAAAGCAGGGGAGAAAGAAGAAGCCAAAGGAAGGGAAGAAGCAAAGGTTTAAGTATATGGTTGAGGTGCCACGGGCTTGAGTTGGAAACAAGGTGAAAAAGGGCTCCTTTTAATGTGTCATAGCTGCCATAGAAGTTTGCTATACCTTACAATACTCCTGCATGCAGACAATATACAAAACTACAAACGGGCAGTATTAAAAGTAAAAATATGTAACTTTTAAACTTTTTAAACTTATTTTAAATAAGAACCTTTAAAGTCCATGCATACCTTTACTGGTGTGAGCAAAAGCTTCAGACAGCCTTACTGCGTTCCTGACCTTACCGAGTTAGCTGCAGACTTGCTTTCTTGCTTGTTTCTATGTGGTCTTTATGGGTAATATATTTGCTTATATTGGTAAATAAATTGTAGTCAACAGGATTTATGAAAGGCTTATTTATAAAATGAATGAATGACCTGTTTTACTAGTATCTTTATGAGTGTCATTGTATTTACCTTATAATCAATCCTTTTTGGCCACTTAAAATATCTTCATAGAACTGTAACGTTATATAAAGTCCCAAATGGTGAAATTCTGGAACCACACAAGTAACAGTTTAAAAGGCAAAGAAGACAAAGATAGAAACCAAAGTAAAACAATGGTCAACCTTGACTTTCCCTTGAAGGAGAGAGCTCCATGACTCGAGATGGTTAAAAAAAAACATTGTTTGGCATTATTTCTTCTAGACTAGTTTAAAAACACACACGCGCACACAGCCCCCTATTTATTAGCCTCGCACAAGTATTTTAGAACAGACGGTGATTCAAGGGGTGCACTACTTAAAAAGAACATCCTCACATGCAGCTACAGTGTGTTCTACCCCACATTTGCCTCCTGGGTGTTTTCTTTTTCTTTTTAGGAAAACAAACAAGTGGCAAAATGTAGTATTCTTTCTATGCTATCAAGATCAGTGCGCACAAATCTTTTGATTTGAATAGAGTGTCTGATGACTTGAAACCATGTTGGACGGTACCTCTGCCGTGTAAAGACTTGGCCAAATCGTCTTCATTAACACACAGCGTGAGGATAGCTCTTCAGTAAATGAACTAATGATCACTCACTTTAGCTTATTTACATGAGTAAATAGGCTATAAATGCCGTATCAGTATATCTGAACAAACTTTTTACACCAGAGCAGAATCATCCTCGAGATAGAGTCAGCATCATCTGCCTGGATTTCATGCTCCCAGCACATAGACCAGAGCTCTTTAGTATCTTTGAATAACAGTTTGTTTGCTTAAAAATGTGTGTCTCAGTACACATAGAGGGCCAATTCTCTCCCACAGCTATCTGCCTTGACATTGCGAAGTCTGTTGTTGTAAGGAGGTTTATGCAAAGCTGATAAATTTCACGGC
Organism: Cichlasoma orientale; assembly: GCA_034780415.1. Taxonomy (NCBI): domain Eukaryota; kingdom Metazoa; phylum Chordata; class Actinopteri; order Cichliformes; family Cichlidae; genus Cichlasoma; species Cichlasoma orientale. Next base: position 1,490,836 of record JAVDPK010001628.1, on the reverse strand, counting down.
TCCACCATGTGACAAAAAATGTGACATTCCTGAGGTGTGGATCCACAATGTATCATGTATGTTTGGCTCCCTCACTGGAACTAATTAAAATAATTTCTAACAACCTTATCGGAAAACAAGTTTGCCTTCTGACAATGCCCGCTATTCATTTCCCACAAGTGTTCATTGTACGATTGAATCACAAGAATTGCTCTGCTGCAGGCACAATATGTGCCTAAAATAATCAAATTAATTCCTTCCCTCGGAAATCTGCTTATTGACTTGTTTGTGTAACCATAACAAAATGTTGTTTTTTTCCAAAGGTCACAGAACACACAATTGTCTGAACATCTCTAACAAGCATCCACTGATGCTCTTAACATCGAGCAGCAAGGGATGTGCAGGGGAAAGGCAAATCAAACCGGGAATGGGGATGTTCTCGGGAATCAAACAGCCTTGTGACTGTGTTTGTTTTCCTTATCATCACAAAAGTCAACCAAACAATTGGAACAAAAATGTTTTCTTTGAGTCGTGTAAAGAACTAAAGAGGCACTCAAAACAATGTGAATGGAGCCATTTGGGGAAAAATAGTGTCACCAAAACCACCCTTGGCTGACACCAACTCTCTGCCCAGTGTAAAGTACTTCAGTCATACTTTGATCAGTTGGTTTTTAGCAAAGTATATAAAGACTTTTTGGGTGGTAAAAAGTCTAAATATCATAAACATACAAGTCCCAACTCAACGCAGACTTCAAGAAAATACGTTTTGCTTCTATATTTATCTTTAAGCATGCGGCAGATTAAATCTCCAGTAAATCTCGTGATATTATTTAACCTTTAGCCTCGTTCAGCACGTGGCCACGAAGCCTTTTTGATAATCAGTGTTATAAAACTTCAGGGAAATACAGTAAACGATGGTATGAAAGCCTAATAGCACACGAATGCTAAACAGTAAAAGGGCATTTGCTCTAATACGGTGTTCCGGTTAATTAATGTTTCGCTACATAAATAGGCAAAAACGTCATTAGACTTCCTTCAAATATGGGAACAAATTCCTAAACTAAAATGTTTACTCTCATTTTATGTGATTTCGGGCGCCAGTAGATTATAAATATAAATCAGTTCTTTCAAGCCATTTCACACGCAGTGAAAAGTCCCGCAGTTTTTGCTGTCTCTGATAGATTTATTTTGGTTTTTCACTCTAATGATGGCTTCTCTTATGGGCATCTCTTTGGGCCAATTTAAAATTATAGTGAAAAGCTATCAAAATCTTGAATAACTCAGATATTATATCTGCTTCGTCTGTCATGAAACAACAAGGAAACAGGCCTCAGCCGGCCTTGAATCTGCGTGTCTGCTTGATACTGCAAAACTGATCAGCTTCAAACAGTCCAACTCAATGTAGAGTTCAAGAAAATACGTGTTGCTTCTATATTTATCTTAAAATATGCGGCAGATTCAATCTCCAGTAAATCTTGTGATATTATTTAACTTTTAGCCGCGCTCTGCACGTGGCTGTGAAGCCTTTTTGATAATCGGTGTTATAAAACTTCAGTGAAATACGTTAAATGATGGCGTAAAAGCCTGATAGCACGCAAATGGCAAACAGTAAAACGGTATTTGCTCTAATACAGAGTGTTCCATTTAATTAATGTTTTACTACATAAATAGGCAAAAATGTTATTAGAATTACTTCAAATGTGGGAACAAATTCCTAAACTATTTCATTTCATATTATAAATTTAAACCCAGTCTTTTAAGCTGTCTCACATTTTGCTGGGTTAGTGAAAACCATAGATCTAACCTGACTTTCTAAAACAAGCATGTTCAATCAACTCTGCCCTAAACTTCAAATCAGTATTGTTCACTGCTGCCCTCTGCTGACTTATTAAAATACAGAAAACAAACAAACAAACAACAACAAAAACAAAAACACAGATGGCAGATAAACTAGAAAAAGTGCCGCTGGCCTTCCAGAATAGCCGCTTGCAGGGCTGCAAAGCGGCTATTCTGAAAGGAAAAGCCATGTCAGAAGTGAATATTCAGTAAGTAATAAAAGAAAAAAGCGTCATCTCTCAGTCTGAAGATGTGATGGAGACTGAGCCATTTCCGCCTATTCTAAAGATTTAGGACCAAAGAAAAAGTCTTTCTCTAGAATATTTCCTCCAGCTCTTTGCTGGTTCTGATGAATGCATCCACTGATCATTCTGGTTTAGACTGCATGGAGTCCTGCAAGCGAGAGAGGGACAACAAAGTCTTTATATCACAATCTTCATACTGTGTACTATACCGGCTAGGGTAGGCTGAGCCTGAATGACTGAAAAGAAAATTCTGAAGACCAAAGCGAGTGACAGACTACTCAGCAGGATGGTACATTACATTACAATACAGATAATAGATATCAGTCATAGCAAACTTTATTTTCAAGTTGGTAATTGTCTATGAGCTAACAGTAAATAACAAAATAGTTACTTTAAAAGCCTGCTGTAAATCAGTTATTGATTTAATCTTTATTTGGTTATTTAAAATCACTTTATTGTTATTTACTGTACTATTTTATTGGTTTAGAAGTGTAGCTGGTTTTATCTGGCAGTGTGGGATTCATTATTTCTCCAAATGATATTATATTTGCTTGGAAATTCATAATAAGTAACTGGTGAACCCCGTATGACATAATCAAGTGAGTGTTATGAATGTACTGTAAACCGAGCTCATGTAACACATTAGTGACAGCACTATAAAATTAAAAACTAATGCTTGTCTTGATGGATGGGCCAGATACCAAATGTCTGCCTTGGCAAAGGAAATGGTTCTTGTGTTAAGTGACTCTTATACAACTATTTTTAGTGCTATGTAAATCACCGATAATTTGGCCAGTGATGGATCTCCGTCATTCCGTGTCTCCTGTCATTAAATTCTGATATGTCATTATGACCATCAGGCAACTGTGACAACTGAAATATAGCAACTCATAAAACCAAATTCTCTGTAGCTTTGCACAGACTTTAGTACTTAATGTGAAAGCAGTGAAAAATAATAATAATTTGCAGCCTACACTTTAACACACTGATAATAAAAAAAAAAAAGGAAATCTTCAAAAATATGGCAAAAGCTATGAATTAGGTTCTCACTTTTCCAACTTTTTCCAAACATAAACGGACTTTGCACTTTATAACTAAGTCAGCACCGCATGCTTAATAACACAATCTAGATTAAACTGACATACGCAATATATTCCAGTAAATGCTGCTTTGGGAAGCATTATTTACCACAAGATTACTGAATGATTATTTATGCAGAATAAAGTCAAAGAATAAAGTCATAAATATATGCATATACTGTATATGCATGTGGTGATTTTGGTCATTACATACCCAGATTATAAACTCCTCAGTCCAAAACAATAAACCCTTAAACCTGGCTCTGTCTGACGTCTCTTTGTGTTAAAAGGCAGACATGTGTTGGTGCTATCCTTGATACAATCAGGGGAACCGCTGCATTTGCCTGGACAGAATTAACAGAGGTGGTGGGCTAATACGCTGATAAAAATTTGGCCTGCCTCCGTGTATGACTCAGGCTTATTAAAGTGTTTTGGACACCTGTCAGTATCGCCGGTGCCGGTCATCTCCGCAGAGGCATGCAGGAACAACTGTTAACGCATCAGCTTAAGAACTTACAGTCAAGTGTGGAAGGTTTTCTACAAGTACTGATGTTTTAGAAGCTGGAATCTATTAAGGAAAGAAGGACTTGTTACAGTTTGGTCCATAGGTTTTTAAACAAAGACACACTTTTATTTTTAACAATCAATGTATGATTGAAGTGCTGACCTTCAGCTTTAATTCGAGGGTTTAATAAAAAGTTTGAAATAACTGTTTGCGTATTACAACCATTTTTATATATAGTCCCCAAATTTTAGAAGCTCAGAAGTGATTTAACAAACTAACATAATTTTAAGTATAATGATTCTTTTGACTGCCTTGAGTCTGGAACCCATAGACATCACCCAATGCTGTTTCCTTCTTTGAGATTTTATGCTTGGCCTTTACTGCCGCAGCCTTCAGTTGCTGCTTTTTTTCTGTTGCACTGAGGTCAGGTGACTGACTTGGCCATTTAGGAATATTCCATTTTTTTTTTGCCTTGAGAAACTTTTGGGTTGCTTTTAATGCTTTAGGTCATTATCCATTTGCGCTGTGAAGCTCCATCTGATCAGTTTTGTAGCATTTGGCTGAATCTGAGCAGAGAGCATAGCCCTGTACACTTCGCAATTCATCCTGTTTCATCAGCAGTAACATCATAAATAAACACTAATGACCCGGTTCCACTGGCAGCCATACATGCCCATACCATAACATTGCCTCCACCATTTTTGACAGATGATGTGGTATGCTTCAGATCATGAGTCGTTTCTCTTCTACCCTCTGTATTTCCATTTATGAAGGTGTCTTTTGATTGTAGACCTTGACAATGATACATCTGCCTCCTTGAAAGTATTCCTGACTTGGTTAAATGTTGTGAAGCTGTTTTTCTTAACCATGGAAATAATTCTGCCATCATCTACTTCAGTTGTATTCTGTGGTCTTTCAGTCCTTTTGGTGCTGCTGCCTGTGCATTCATTCTTTTTAAGAATGTACCAGATTGTTGATTTGACCACCCCCACAGTTTTTGCTGTGTCTGATAAATTTATTTGATTTTTCACGCTAATGATGGCTTCCCTTATTGGCATCTCTTTAAGTCATATTTAAAATGATAGTGAAATGCTGTCAATATCTTGAATAACTCAGATATTTTATGTGCTTCACTGGTCATGAAACAACAAGGAAACAGGCCTCACCTGGCCATGAATCTGCTTGTCTGCTTGATACTGCAAAACTGATCAAAGCTTCACAGTGCAAATAGATAATGACCCAAAGCATACTTCGAAAGCAACCCCAGAGTTTCTCTAGGCAGAGAAATGGGATATTCTTCAAGTCATTCACCTGATCTCAACCCAACACAGCATGCTTTTCCCTTGGGTTCTACACTTCAGACACTCACTGACTGCAAAGGATTTCAAGTATTAAAAAAGAATCCTTATATTTAAAATGACAATAGTTTGTCCAATAATTTAGCCTCTGAAAATGGGAGGCTATGTCTAAAAATGGCTGTAATTCCTAAACACTTAATGTAAACCTTTTGTCAAACCCCCTGAAAGCTGAAAGTCTGCACTTCAGTCACATCTTGTTCGATTTATAATCCACTGTAGTGGTGTACTGAGGCAAAACTACAAAATCTATGTCTTTGTCCAAAAATCTGTGGACCTAGCTGTAACTGTGAGTACATTGTCAGCACACCTGGTGTAAGACCTCCTATACAGTGTCTTCTGTTATGTGTGAATATAAATTAAGAATGTATTTAAACCTATAAACCATTCTTGGTTATTTAAAAAATTCCCTGTAGGCCGCTTTAAATGTACTGCAGTTGCAACACCATTTATTCATAATTCAGCAAAATGCTTTCAGTAGTTCACATTTGTGCCTCTTAGCTAATTACAACCTAGAGACACAAACAAGGGCTGCATTTCCAACATTAATTCATGACTGTGCAGAGCCTGAAGTGATGTTAACAACTGTGTATATGCTTTGATGTCAACATAGCTGACATAAAAAAGAGTCACCGAGTTAACTAAATTTAGAAATAAAAAGCTTTACTGAAAAAACGACGTTTTTCAGTTTAAATGCTGGTTTTTAATCACCTCGAAGGGTCAAGCACCGCTTCACGTTAGAACAACCATAGGAACCTTTAACGCGTGTTTCTTCCGTGCCCATTTCGATGCGCACCGTTGTCCTTTTCTTGTTTACATAGCAACAGGCTAGAAGTATCAGTGATGATGTCGGGGGGCAAATCTCATTGTTAATGAGAATCTGATTCAGTACACTGCATTTAGATGGTTGAACATGATCGTCACAGTGTGGTAATGAGGTAAAAGCTGCCATATCCGGCTGCCATTGTAAGCAGGGGAGACTTAGCCAGGGGTAAAGTAGGTCGATCTGTTCTTCGAAAGATGTCTTTTCAGGAGTCGCCCCGTCCTTCAGAAGAGGAGGAGGCTTTCTACATGCAGTGCAGAGCTGCGTATCTAACTGTGTTCAGATCTAGTTTGACAAACATCACTTCGAAACAGCAGTTATGTCGCGGTAAGCTATGACAACAGACTGATTGTTAGCTAGCATCATTGTGGGTCATTTTTCTATACGTTTTAATATACTTATACTATGTTCAAAAATGACCAAAAGTAGAATATGGAAATGGAAATTCGCCTGGACTCTGAGACCAGGGTGACCAGAAAACTTAATGTAGGGCAAACACTTTAGTTTCTGTGTGGTATTATCCATCACGTGTACCAAAATCTGCAAAGCTTGTGACTTTTTGGTGACTTGTAACTTTCCCTGATAAGTATGGCATGAGACAGGCTAACCTTCTTCTGACTTAATAAAAAGCTTTCCCCTCATGCGCCAGTCTTTAGAAAAGTGTGTTTTCCAGTTAAAATGTGGTACATTGTCTCAAAATGTGGGACAGAGGGTCAGGAAATAAAAATTAGAATTTCTCTTTAATTATTTCAGGCAAAAGGTTGCATGTTTCACTAGAAAATACTCTGAATGCTACAGTATGTTTCTGGTTATCAGTTTTGTTTTGTTTTTTCCCAATTATTTATTTATATATTTCCATTTCCTCCATTCAGTTCTTCAGCAGGCTGGTAGGAATCCATCCTGTGCCACTCTCAGTAAATATTGGACTGCTACAACATCTAAGATGAACTTTGATGACTTTTGTGAGATTCTCAAGCATGAGAAGAAAACTGAGGAAAGCGAGCTGATGAGAGTTTTCAAAAAGATGGATGTGAATGGGGACGGCTACATCACACACAGTGAACTGGAGAAGGCCTTAACCACTGTGAGTAGCCTAAGATTTTGGATTAGATTTGCATTAAATGGTTATGCTTTAAACTTTTTTTACTGCTTTAAACTTTTTTTTACTCTAAAGATTATGTAGATAGATCGATAGATAGATTGGAGGGGAGGGGGGGGGGGCATTTAAAAAAATTTTTTTTTTTTTTAAATCCCCAGTCACCCTGCAGGTGGTCTTTGTCCTCCAAGCTCGGGTCCTCTACCAGAGGCCTGGGAACTTGAGGGTCCTGTGCAGTATCTTAGCTGTTCCTAGGACTGCGCTCTTCCAGAAAGAGATCTCAGATGTCGTTCCTGGAATCTGCTGGAGCCATTCTCCCAGTATGGGGTCATTGCCCCGAGTGTTCCGATTACCATGAGGACCACCGTTACCTTCACCTTCCTCATCCTCTCTAGCTCTTCTCTGAGCCCTTGGTATTTATGGAGCTGGGATGTGGTGGAATGGAAGAAAAATCTGCAGCAATTGTGTGATGCCATCATTTCAATATGGACCAAAATCTCTGAGGAATGTTTCCAGCACCTTGTTGAATCTATGCCGTGAAGATTTAAGGCAGTTCTGAAGGCAAAAGGAGGTCCAGCCTAGGACTGATGGTACTAGTTAGTGGTATTTCATTTGAATTAAAGCATGTTTGTTTACTCTTTTAGAGAGGAGAGAAAATGACAACAGAGGAGGTGAATGCTGTCTTCTCATTAGCTGACCTCAACAAGGATGGCAAACTGGACTATGGAGAAGTAAGTGTAGACATATGAAGTGACTTTTGCTGATCTTGATATGATTTGGCTGTATTGACTTCATTTACTTTATATATAGTACCAGTCAAAAGTTTAGACACACTTTCAAATCCAATAGTTTTTCATTATTTAAAAATTGTCTGCATTGTAGATTAATAATAAAGTCATCCAAACTATCAAGAAATACATATAGAGTTATTTAGTAAACAAAAAAAATGTTAAACCAGAATGTTTAGATTCTTCAAAGTAGGCACCTCTTGCTTAGCTTTGCACATCTTGGCATTTTCTCAGTCAGTTTTATGAGGTAGTCACCTGGAATGGCTTTCAGTCAACAACAAAAATAAGGAACTAAGGAACATGAGAACGTGGGAACAAAAACACTGTCACGAAGACAAGGATCCAACAAGAGACAAGGGGAAGACAGACAATAAATACGCAGGTGATTAGGGAAGTGGAGCACCCCAGATAAAAGCTCACCTAAATGCTTCACAGAGTTCAAGTAGCACACACATCTCGACATCAACTGTTCAGAGAAGACTGCTTGAATCTGGACTTTATGGTCAAATTGCAGCAAAGAAGCCACTTCTAAGGAAGAGCACCAAGAGGAAGAGAATGGCTTGGGTCAAGGAACACAAGAAATGGACATTAGACCAGTGGAAATCTGTCCTTTGGTCTTGAGATTTTTGGTTTCAAACACCATGCCTATATAAGACACAGAAAAGGTGAGTGGACGGTTCCTACATGTGTAGCTACCACCGTGAAGTATGGAGGAGGAAGTGTGCTGGTATGGGGGTGCTTTGCTGGTAACACTGTTGGCAATTTATTCAAAATCCAAGGCACACTTAACCAGCATGGCTACCGCAGCATTCTCTAGTGACATGCCATCCCATCTGGTTTGCACTTAGTGGGACCATCATTTGTTTTTGAACAGGACAATGACCCCAGACACACCTCCAGGCTATGTAAGGGCTATTCGACCAAGAAAGAGGGTGATGGAGTATTGTGTCAGATGACCAGGCCTCCACAATCACCTGATCTAAACCCAACTGAGATGTTTTGGGATCAGTTGGACTGCAGAGTGAAGGCAAAGCAGCCAACAAGTGCTCAGCGCCTCTGGGAACTCCTTCAAGACTGTTGGAAAACCATTTCAGGTGATTACCTCATGAAGCTGAGAGAATGCCAAGTGCATGCAAAGCTGTAATTAAAGCAAAAGGTGCCTACTTAGAAGAATCTAAAATCTAAAGCATATTTTAGCTCGTTTAACACTTTTAAGTTTACTACATGATTCCTTATGTGTTCTTTCATAGTCTGGATGACTTCAGTATTAATTTACAATGTAGGAAAAAAAAATAAAAACATTGAATGAGAAGGTGTGGACAAACTTTTGACTGGTACTGTACAGCTTATCTTAAATATCCTTGTCCCTGATTAATGTATCACATACTGTTCTGTACTGCATCATCCCAGGTTTTTAATAGAAACACTTTTTTTTTTTTTTTTTAAATCTGGTTTATACTGAAGTTGTGCCAAAAATATAAATTTACTGCATTTGAATTGTCAGGCTTCCATCATTATTATTATTGCTTGCTAAAATAAGACTTTTGAACCTATTCAAATGCAACAGAGTTAGCAAAATATTTTATTATGCCACTTATTCAGAACATTAATAGAAAACTAGACATTATTTTTCTCATGTTTACGCCACGTGTTTATGTAACATATCTTATTCCTATTCTTAACATTGCCTAACATCAAAATATAAGCATTTATGTCCCTGTTTGTTACTTCAAAGCGTTGCTCATGTATCATCATCTGACTGTTGCTTTCCTGCTGCTGTCAGTTCTGCAGATTGTTTGTGTCTACAGTAGAGCAGTGTCAAACTGCTGCTTTGGAGAGACTTGAGGCTGATGCTAAACTGAAGAGGCTGAACTTTGGCAGTCAATCATACAGCCCACCAAAGAGCTCCGTGTCATCGGCACCATCAGCGGCAGCAACAAAAGTGGCAGCAACTCAACGGGCGGACTCCGACACGGCACCAAAGAAAGGTGTAGGATTTGACCTTCTAGAGTGAACTAAAATTTAAAAAAAAGGGATATCTGAATTTTGACAGGTACATATTTTTCATAAAAAAACAGCTATACAGCAGTTATACAAAAGATTCCCATATTTGGATGCGCACCCATACACAGATTTCCCAGTTGCTCTGTTATTGATCGATTTTTCACTCAATTCGTGACAAATCACCTCATTAAGACGGTCCATACATCATAATAGCCACACAATTAGGGTAGCTTGTTTGGAGGGAGGAGACTGTAAAGTGTTTTGATTTGAGTAATCATTTCTGCCATTAAGCGATTGACAATAGCTCTGTCAACTCCGAAGAAAACCCCAGGCTTTCCATCACTTTGAAATTCCACGTGATGATTCTGAGGCTGTGATTTTCATCTCACCGAGCTACCGTTTCTTACAAACATGAGAAATGTGTGCCTCCCGAGCCACTTATCTTTTTAAAAGTGGATGTAAAACTCCACTTTTTCACTTTGGAAGCGCTGTGTTGAAAAGAACCGAGGTCCAGGATGAGCGAGCCAAGGACAGGCTCACAGTGGGAAGATAGATGGGGTTGATTTAAGTGGTCAGTCCATGTTCATGTTATTGATTTGGAGGATTCCACCACTTCTCACTGGGGAGATGATGAGGGATTAGAGAGGAGGCCCAGTCGACCACCACTGCAAAAACAAATGAGCTTCCAGATAGTAGTCGGGATTATCACATTATTGCGCCTCTCCCATGTATTGATTTATACGCATTACATTTTAACAAGGCTCTGACACGAGATGCTACGTGATCGCACATGTTGAATGGGTTATTCTTCCAGCTAAAAAACAATTTTGACTGCTCATTTGGTCTTAGATTTGTCAGGAGAAACCAGCACTGGCCCGGGATATACATTTTAGCCATTTCAGACATGGGTAAATTTGACTCTTTTTTTTTAAAACAAATAACTGGTGAGAGTGATTATGTGTTCAGTCTGCTGAAAAATTACCCCAACATTCAATATGAACTCGTGGAAGATTTTGCTGGGGTCACGTTTTAGTGCATCTTTGTCCGTATGCACACAAGCTGTAATTTGGCTCTCTAGATTAAAATAGTCCCATCAGTGCAAAATAGATCTGTGACAAATACCACGACAGTGGGTCTGTTTATGTCTTTGCTACGGTAATTTGCTTATAAGCCCATCACATTACTTTGCATCTCGATTTCCCAGGCTTCGAAACAATCAGGCCACTCATTAGCGAATTGATATTTTTGAGCTTCTATTAGTGTTCGAGGAAAAAAGTTGTGCGAGAAATTGATTTGAAGGGGTGCTGTTGTACCACTTGTGATTTCAAATGGTTCTTTAATTAATTAAACTGAGGCTGAACCGAAGATCGCACTTTCCCAGAATCCAAATGCAAAGTGGCCATCCTCACATGAACTTGGAAATGGATTTCTGATAAGAATTAGGGAAGGCACGGGCTGTACCTCATTTATTTTTCAGTAAACGACATTTGTGTTTGTCCATGGGAATTTTCACGTCTGGCTCGTGTGTGTGTGTGTGTGTGTGTGTGTGTGTGTGTGTGTGTGTGTGTGTGTGTGTGTGTGTGTGTGTGTGTGTG
>JAVDPK010001628.1:1455386-1469661 GCA_034780415.1 Cichlasoma orientale | reverse complement strand
ACACACACACACACACACACACACACACACACACACACACACACACACACACACACACACACACACACACACTACCTAAAACATAATCTCCTTGGTGGAGGATATATGCAATCAGTTATATGGTTTCTGCTGTTAGTGGCCACTGGATCTCAGACACTCATGACTCACTGACAGCATGGGGGATGGATGAAATTTGAATAACTCAGAACAATTAAATAATTACAGAGCTGGTTTTGTGAGTTTTAAAAAAAATATTGTGGAAATAACACAGTATCCACTAACGTACATTTGTATTATTTGATGTCCAACATAAGCTGCCTGCATCTACTTTTTTGTCAAACAATCTGATGAAAATGCCAAATTTGAGAATATCGGTGCCTCTGAGTTGTAAATAGCTGAAGGTTGGTAGGGGGCATGTCCTCAGTGTTTCTAAAATTCTGGATAATGTAAGGCATTTCCTCATACAATGCAATTATACTAATTAACTTCTTTTTATTTATTTGTTAGCAATATCCAAGAATGGACGAGAATCTGTAGGACTTTTGACTTTTCTGCCTTCCATGTGTTGGTGTTGAGAGTGAGCCCTCCTTTCCCTTTAAACCGGGAGGGTAGGCGTGTGAAAGGGGGCGTTGTCCGTTGTGTACGTGTGGCTGCTCCACCGCTGCAGTCGCCTGCTCGTCGGACCAGACTGCGGATCACACAGGGGTAACCACTGGTGGTGGGGGTATCAAAAAATGGTGAAAATTACGACAGTGAAGACCAAGCCGTACACGGACCAGAAGCCCGGGACGAGCGGTCTGAGGAAGAGGGTGACGGTGTTTCAGCAGAACCAGCACTATGCGGAAAACTTCATCCAGAGCATAATCTCTGTCATCGAGCCCGCCGAGCGCCAGGCGGCCACTCTGGTGGTGGGAGGAGATGGCAGGTTTTTCATGAAAGACGCTATTCAGCTGATCGTCCAGATTGCAGCTGCCAACGGGGTCAGTAGGAGAACGAAATATTGTTCACCTCTGCCGTCCTTGTTGTATGCGTGTGGAAACGCTCAGTACCCTGCAGAATAAGCTAGCTTGTAAGCTAGCAGGGTCACATCAAGCTAGCGGTCAAGTCTGTCAGATGTTTTCCTCGGTAACTAGTCTGCTGTGCTCACTAGTTTCATATTGTTCGGCTAGTCAAACGCTCAAAATAGTTGCCAATTCGGTTTAAAACGAGGCTTTCTTTATTAAAATGTTTACATCAAACGGCTTAATGCAATGCATTGAATTAGTGTTCTGCTCTTCTTTTAATTACAAGAGGCAGTTCTGGGGCCAGGATGACCTGTGCATTGATGTTGGCCTGAATTCATTAAGACTGCGTTTAGGGAACCGTCAAGTAGTTTTCCATAAGGTCCAAAGCAGGCAGTGAACCCTTGACAGGTGTCGCCATGCCTCCGTCTCCGATAGCCTGCTTGACCGTGTTGATCTTTCGGAGAAAGTGCACGGAGGAGGTCGCATACCTTTGACATTTACACTCTGACTCGACGTCTTTGAACGATTGGAAACACTTTTTTGGCTCTTGTCCCGTCTTGCACAAACTCTCCAAAAGGGAACAAAACGGGTTTCGATGTTGGGAAAGAAGGCGCGATAAGCCAAGGTTGTGGTGTTTAATTAAATGTGTGGTAACTGCCTGCCTGCACTCTGATGTTACTCAAACGATGTAAGGCCATCGGGGGGCGTGATGTGCAGCCGGTCACGTTGCTCTGCGTATGTCTTGTGCACAGATGGTGAAAATGCATCAAAGTCTTTTTGTCATTTTATTCATTAAACCATATTAGGCTTTCGTTTCAGTAGTACCGCTGACATTAGAAAGTATAAGGCACTCTTTGAGAGGATATATTGCAGTCTAGCTTCAATCTGTGACCTTTCTCATGAGACGGCCTCTCCGTGTCTATTGTATTGAGTGCAAAGCAGTGTTGCCAAATGCAGGGTTCCTCTGTGATGCCAGTAGGTGTAAGTTGCACAAAGATGGCTGATCTAGGTTGCTGTTTGCATTTCTGGGTCTATGTTAGGAAATAAATTTGTGGGGGAATTTTTTTTTTTTTTTTTTATCATAGATTAAGTTACAGGAAGAAGTGCACTGATGTTCACGTGTTTAGACAAAGCAAACCAATATGTGCTTAAATAGACCGAGATAGTGCCATGAATTCAAAACTATAAAAGGAGTCAAGATATATTTGCTATTTTTATATAACCTATTCCGCGGGACTTAAAATGCACTGGGTAGCAGGGCCAGCTGTAGTCATTTTAGCACCATAGGCCAACGCACAGTGCACTTACTCGATTTAAAATTGTTGTTCCACATATATCAATGTGAGAATCCTCTGAGGAAAAACCTTTACAGACAGCTGCTAGTAGCAAATACAACTTCAGCTCCTATTAGTGTTGTCAGACTCAGATTTCATTATAGGTAGCCTCATCGCTCATTAATAAATCTTAATCTGACAGTGCTGTGTATGTGGCTTTGATTTTATTTAGAGTGTACAGGCCTAAACTAAAAAGGTTAATGAGAAGAAGTGTATTTTTAGTTGAGATTTCAATTCTTTTTGCAGGGAGCATCAGTACAGTTGTTACATGATTGTTAGAGGTGTGAGCAAACAAAGTGCAAGGTTTGAGTGTGCTCCTGTAGTCTGCCTGTTCTGTAGTTTCCTCTCAGTGTAAGCTGCAGTCTGAGCAATGTTTGAAGCTACGTCTCAGGTGTTGCATATAGCTGTCAGATGTTTAAAGTAGAAGCAATGACACAACATTCCTTCCCATGTTTTTGCACCCCTTTACTTGTGGTGCTATAGGGAGCCATCTGGTTGACCAGTGCCAAAAGATTCCAACCCTGCAAAGGAGGGTTGGAATCTTTTGTGGAATTATGAAAATGGTTTGGCATGTTCCCTTTTTAATTTATAGACATATGTATGAAGGTAATATTAGATTGTATCAGTAGCTGAGTTAGAGCTAGCAATCTGATTTTCACGTTATTGATCCTCAGTCACACAGTGACCTTGAATAGGTCTTCGATGTAGTGGAGTAATTCAATAAAGCAAACCACACAAAATCAAAAACACTCTGTATATGGAGTCCCCATAGATTTGGATCTGCTCCACATATTAAAGATTTTTGTAGTATCTCCTCCTATTTCTTTTGTCTGTCTGTGTGCATTAATCTGTGCATGCGCATATGTGTTCCTGCTGGCAGATAAATCACATAGTGATTGGTCAGAATGGCATCATGTCCACCCCAGCAGTCTCCTGTGTGATCCGCAAGATAAAAGCAGTGGGTGGTATCATCCTCACAGCTAGTCACAACCCCGGAGGCCCCAATGGAGACTTTGGCATCAAGTACAACATTTCTAGTGGAGGTGAGACAAGTTCACACACCCAGTGTATTTCTAATTGCTACGGTCCAAATCATTTTATTTTTCCATGTTCCATCTTTGGGCGCATTGCCTGGTTCTTAACCGCTGTTTTACTTTGTCTGTAGGACCTGCTCCAGAGGGCATCACAAACAAAATATTTGAGATCAGCAAAGGCCTGCAGGAGTATCACATCTGCCCAGAGCTCAAAGTGGATTTGTCCAAGATTGGCAAGCAGACCTTTGAAGTGGACACTTTCAAGCCCTTCACAGGTAGAACACCGTGGAACGCAGAACCCTGTCTTCAACTGAAAGACTGAAATTAGCTAAATTGCTGCTTTTAAACATGATCTGGTCTATTGAAATCTTAAATAGATATTATTGTGAAATGTAAATTCCGTAAACTAGTGTTATCTTGTTTAATGACTCTTAAATTTGTACCCAGTCTTTATCTTGATATGTACTAACATGTTAATTATGCTCCGTTTCCTCTTGATTGATCTCAGTGGAGATTGTGGACTCAGTTGACGACTATGCCGAGATGCTAAGGGAAATCTTTGATTTTGCTGCGCTGAAGGAGCTTCTTTCAGGAGCCAATCACATTAATGTCAGACTGGATGCCATGCATGGAGGTATGGATGAGCATCTCTCAAGCGTAGGCCTCTGTGACAGGGACTGGATTTGGCTCATAAGGTCAGACAGTGGACACTGATTCCTAAATGGAATAAATTAGCAAGAGACAACACAAACTGATTTATAAAAAAACAAAACTTTTGCATCTCACAGTGTAAAGAAAAGTTTATTCTGTCACTCTGACAAACAGTGCAGAATGATGGCCCTTTTATTGGTCCTCTCACTCCCTCTAGTGGTTGGTCCGTATGTGACGAAGATAGTGTGTGAAGAGCTGGGTTCTCCAGTCAACTCTGCAGTCAACTGTGTCCCCCAGGAGGACTTTGGTGGCCACCACCCTGACCCCAACTTGACCTATGCTGCTGACCTGGTCAAAACCATGAAAGGTGGAGAGTATGACTTTGGAGCTGCATTCGATGGTGATGGTGTAAGTTCTTCAACGTTCCTTTTGATAGGACAGCTGTATTGGCAAGAGCTGAGGGCAGAGTTGTGAAGTCTGTGACCTGGATATGAATCTATGAGATCAGATCACATAAAATGAATTTAATCAAGTCTGATCTAATAAGTTTTCATTCAAAGTTTATATTTTCTTTAATACATGAGAGTCGGTAATCAAACTTTTAGGCCTAGGTCCCAGAGTGAGACTGAATTGAACTCATTTAAACTTTGGAACAGCATTAATGTGGAATGTTTTTAGTTGGCTGCTTTCTCGCTCCTTCCTCCTGACACCTATCTCATGTTTCGGGAAAGGAACAGACCAAATGCTTAACAGAAATCATAAGGCATACTTGGTCAACTTATTATCTTCAAAATTTTCAGTAAGTTTGAAGAAATGTTTTACAAAAAGTATATAGAGAAATAAATGGCGTAGCATCTGTAAGGTTTTAAAAACTTTTTTTTTTTTCAAGAAGTACTCGCACTAAAGCGTTCTGCTGCCACTTATAAAACGAACAAATTAATACCACAGCTCAGGGAAACCAATTTAAGTATCCCATCGTTCTGTCCCCTCTTCAGGACCGCAACATGGTGCTGGGTAAACACGGCTTCTTTATGAACCCCTCAGACTCTGTCGCTGTCATTGGTGCCAACATCAAAAGCATCCCATACTTCCAGAAGACTGGCGTCAAAGGACTGGCCCGCAGTATGCCTACAAGTGGAGCACTGGACAAGTAAAAACCACAGCAGCTAAATTCTTCTTGGTTAAATTTGTTTTTGTTCTTATGTGGTGTGTTCTGTATGTTCCAGTGTGGCTAAAGCGATGCAGATGGACCTGTATGAGACTCCAACAGGCTGGAAGTTCTTTGGGAATCTGATGGATGCTGGTAAACTCTCTCTGTGTGGAGAGGAGAGCTTTGGCACTGGTGAGACTCGGTCATCACATTTATTTAGTTATGACACTAGTAAGAAAGATGTGCCCCTCAATCAGTACCCCTCCCTCCTCTCTCTCTCTCTGGTAATCAACAGGTTCGGATCATATCCGTGAGAAAGACGGCTTGTGGGCGGTGCTTGCATGGCTGTCAATCTTAGCCACCAGGAAACAGAGCGTGGAGGAGATCATGAAAGATCACTGGCAAAAGTTTGGCAGGAACTTTTTCACCAGGTCAGGAAAGATGTCTGCATTATGGTTTATGAAATGGGAGCTTGTTCCAAAAGACTTGTATTTCCTGTCAGCAGTGTTAGTAATTGAAAAAAAAAATCATGATAAGTTTGGTCAAAACAGTCCCAAGAACAGCACTTGAGACGATGCAGGAATGTTGGTGCTCAGATGGCATTCTGGCACCTTCCAGTGGCAAACTGGAAAACTGCAGCACACAACTAACAATTCTTATAATTAGATTTTCTTTATCTTTTGTTGCTTCAAATAAAAATTTTTAGTGATTTATTTATGAGTGAAAGTCAACAATAAACAAAAGTTTTTTTTTTTTTGTTTTTTTTAAAATCTCGGTTTAACTTCACATCCAGGTATGACTACGAGGAGGTTGACTCCGATGCTGCCAACAAGATGATGAAGGATCTGGAGACGGCAATGTCCGATCCATCCTTTAAAGGCAAGAAGTTCTCATCAGGTGATAAGACCTACGAGGTGGCCATCGCTGACAATTTTGCCTATACGGACCCTGTAGATGGAAGTGTGTCCAAAAACCAAGTAAGTGACCTGCAAGACGGAGCCCATTAATATTCACAGTCCATTGGTTACACTATATTGTGCAGCAGTGCTGTGCTCGCCTCAGATTTGAGGGGTTTTTCCCACTTCAGATGCTACTAAGAGTCTGTATTCAATTTAAAACTGATAGAAATTCCCGATTATAATCAGACCTGCTAATGATGCAGTTCAAAAACTGGCAAAAATACTTGATGAAGTCATACCCCTATGCACATGCACTAGTGTGAGTTATTGCACCTCGTGCAATATATGGCCACATGTATCCACTTACTCGATATTTGAATTTGTCACCATCTCCTGCTTCTTCCTTTGCTTCTCTCTCGCTCTCCCAGGGCCTCCGAATCATCTTTTCTGATGGTTCAAGGATCATTTTCCGTCTCAGCGGTACAGGCAGTGCTGGAGCAACCGTCAGGCTCTACATAGACAGCTATGAGAAGGATGCCCAGAAAATTTACCAGGATCCACAGGTGAGGACAGTGAGGAGTAATCCCAGCCGGCTAGATCCAGGGAGGGAAAAGAATTGGACAATGAAGTCATCAGATAGGAAAATAAACATTTACAAGACCAGAACAAAGGTTTTTTTTTGTTTCTCATGAATATTTTTTATGTGAATAATGAGTTAGAGGGGGGGAAAAAAACATTAATGTAGTTTGTCACCCCGTTATCCATCTATATTAGAGCAGTTTAATATTCACATGGGCCTCTAAAGCTTTTGGGTTGGCTGGAATTAAAAGCGCACAATGGCCAGCTCGCACTGGGTGGAACTCTCAAACAAGTTCCAGAGATTTTATTCAACATGGGAGACGAGATGAGAGAGATGTTTGGCCAAGTTTTGACTTATGACAGCTTATCGGGGCTGGTAAGAAGAGAGGGGGGAAAGTGAAGTGTGTGAGTTCCAGCTAGACACTTCATAAAATGATTTTGACTGGTGTGGACAGGGAGGTGATGTAGTACAAGAAAGGGGGGGGGGAGTGTACTCTAGTTCTTTATCCTTTTTGGCGCTTAGACACTATGAATGAACAGATAAGCAGAAACATACTGCTTCAGAATCGAAACCTGACAGATAAATGGCCGGCAGGTTAATGGTTCAGTTGTCTCACTTTGGGTGGGTTTGATTTACGCACCCAGAGGATCAGATCCTTTCTATGTGCAGATTTAGAGAAGAAAAGAGAGCCTCACAAAAAAAACTACCAAAAGCATTTGTTTAATTCATTCTGTTCCCAGTGAATCACATTGAATGTAAATCTGAAAAAAAGCCTTAAAAATAATTTAAGAGTATACAGTTAGATCCATAATTTGTTGGACAAATACAATTTTTGTAGTTTTGCCTCTATAGCATCATAGCAGATTTTAAATCAAATAATATACGATTGAAGTGCAGATTTCAGATTTAATTCAGGGAGATTAATAAAAAGTTTGCATTAACTGTTGAGGAATTACAGAAGGAAAGGAACAGCTCCTGATCTGAAACAGACCACATTATTTGTCAAACACGGTGGAGGCAATGTTATGGCATGGGCATGTGGAACCGGGCCACTAGTGTTTATTGATGATGTGTGACTGCTGATAGAAGCAGCAGGATGAACTGTGAGCTGTACAGGGCTGTACTCTCTGCTCAGATTCAGCCAAATCCTGCAAAACTGATAGGACAGAGCTTCACAGTGCAAATGGATAATGACCCAAAGCAAACTCCAAAAGCAACCCAAGAGTTTCTCGAGGCAGAGAAATGGGATATTCTTCAATGGCCAAGTCAGTCACCTGATCTCAGTGCAACAGAGCATGCTTTCCAGTTACTGAAGACAAAACTGAATGCAGATGCAGGTGGCTGCAGTGAAAGCCTAGCAGAGCATCTCAAGGGAGGAAACTCAGCATTTGGTTATGTCTACAGATTCTAGACTTCAAAGTGTTTTCATCCAGGTATTAAAAACAGTCCTTACATCTAAAATTACAATATTTGTCCACCTAATATTGAGCCTCTAAAAGTGGGAGGCTATGTTTAAAACCCATTATTTTGGCGAATCTGTAGTTGGACCTTAATAGTTGACGTTTCTGCTCAAAGGTCCGATACTGGGGCAGTTAAGGGCAAATACATAAGCACCTTGCCAATAATACAGGACTGAAAGAAGCTGCTTTGTATAGAAAGATGTCTATAAACCGCATGACCCGAACAGGACGCCCGATGTTCATTGTTCTTTGTATATCTCGTCGTCCAGGTGATGCTGGCTCCTCTGGTGGACATTGCCCTCAAGCTCTCCCAGCTCCACGAGAGGACTGGACGCACCGGCCCGACTGTGATCACATGATTCTGTTGCCACACTGCCTCCACTCATGCTCAGCAACAGGATACCTCCACTCTCTCTGGGGGTGAAGCTGCCCTTGAATGCTGTCTTGGCTTCAGTTCCTGGCTCTTTTGAAAAAAAACAGAGCTGGACGAAAACATGCAGGGTGAATACGCGAGGAGCCCTCGATTTTTGCTCAAAGTTATCCAGTGCCGTCCTCTTAGTGCTAGTCTACAGTGAGCTTAAATGGTGTTTTCATTAAATGTTGGAAAAAAATCTACCTGAGGGTTCTGATAATTTGTCTCAAAGACTTCAAGTGAGATGCGTGACATAAATACATTTGGCTCACGCTGAGAGAAATGAGAAGAAAAGTTTGGACTTTAGAAACAAGTGATGTTTGTTAGCTTCAGTAACACATGCTTTGCGCGTGCTTCATGTCAGGAATAAGCATGTTATTGTTCAGCCCTGTATGAAACT
Organism: Cichlasoma orientale; assembly: GCA_034780415.1. Taxonomy (NCBI): domain Eukaryota; kingdom Metazoa; phylum Chordata; class Actinopteri; order Cichliformes; family Cichlidae; genus Cichlasoma; species Cichlasoma orientale. Next base: position 1,460,737 of record JAVDPK010001628.1, on the reverse strand, counting down.
GAGAAACTGCCAAACTGACCATAGTTCAGCAATTGGGGGAAACCTCACCCCTTTCCCTCCACTTCCCACTTACCGACCTGGTGCCTTCTTCTCCTCCTCCTGTTCTCCAAAACCACCACAGTAGCCTAACTGGGTACACTGAACCACAGTTAAAGTCTCGAACCAACACATCTACCATTAATAAAAGAACCTTACATAAAATGACTGTAGTCGTGTTTTTTTGTTGTTGTTGCATAATAAATATTTGTCATTCGTAAGTCTCACAAATGTGGAGCGATAATGTACCTTCAAGAAAACAGCTGGTATTGAGAGCAGCGGTAATTGCACAGAACGGGATCAAGAAAACAAAGCATTCACAAGACGTGGGGGTGTTTAAAATGATAGCTCTTGTTCAGTTGGGAAATGATTCTACATAAACTCAGATCTTTTCCAGCAGAGAGTGAGCCAAACTGTAGGACAGGGCTGAAGTGTTTCCAAGAAGGCAATTCCTCTCCAAAGACATTCCTGAGGAAAGCAGAGTATAAACTGATGAGCTCTCTCCCTCCCTCGCAAGTCTTCTTGTATTAATGATGGTCACCGTAATCCTGCCGATTAGTTACAGTGTCGGGAAGTTGAAGGAGCCCCAAAACTATGTAAAGGCAAAACAGTAACAGTTTTTTTGGGGGGGAGGAAATGTAGTGCAAGACAATATAGGTACATTATTGGTGTGAACTTTTTTTTTTCCTGCAATTCAGCTGCACGGTGCTTCATTCTAAACACAATCAGCTCCACCTATTTGCACAAATGCCTCCATGACATATAGCAAGCAGTTAAAGTTCCTGAGCTGGACGTAATTGTCCAATCAAGTCGTATTTTCTTGCAGCCATCTAAAGAGCTTGACGTATGATGACATCACGTTACAAGTGACTGTTAATATACATTTCCTGTGATTTTTAGCTTTTAAAACAAGCATTTCACATAGCACTGTTGACAATTATGAGCCATTTCTGAATGACTGTTTCAAATCTTTAATCTTTGTTTACATTAAGATCGCAGATAGGAGTTTGAAGGTTGATTGCTAGTCTTCAAAGGTACGTTTGGGACATATAACTGCCCTAAACAGTTCCTCTCCATCCCCTTAGGAGCTGCAGTAACTGGGTGGAAACTTTTTCATGCCGCATTGTTCAGGCCCTGTCAGGCTGACATAGCGCAAAGCGAAACGTGTTCCCCTTGTTTGGCTCATAATGACTTACAGGCTGTATTTGGTTTGGCTGTCATTACATCAGGTAATCGCAATAAGGCTTACATTAAGCTGACCTGGTCCAAAGCTATTAGATGTCCAAATGGCTTTCTCTGGAGCTGGCACGTAGCCGTGTGTTTTTAAGTGCAGCCTGTTCGTACAAGAAGAGGGGCAATGTGGCAGACAAAGACATCATTCTCAAATAAGAACTAAAGAAAGCTGTGCTGTTTTACTCCCTGCTCATGCTCATATAAAGTATTTGAAGTAAAGAGCAGTTTTCATAACATCTAAATATATGCAATAATCATCATTACTCGGTCATCATCAGTATCATGATTCAAAGACTGGCTGTCATTTTGTAGGTGGTTTCAGAATGCTGCTGGTTAGTGTACTGTATGTTAGGATCATGTGGTCGAAATAACCTTATGAGGTGGTTTTGACTGTGCAAAAATGAGTTGCTCTACTGTTGCTCCCTGTGCAATGCAAACACTGCTCCTGCAGGAACTTTTTCTGTGGGGTGGCGCAGCGATGCAGTGGTTAGCGCTGTCACCTCACAACAAGAAGGTCCTGGGTTTGAATCCATAGGCTGGCTTAACACGGGCCTGTGAATTCAAGTGTGAAAATTCAAGTACAAAAAAGGCACCGAGCTCAAGGGACGAACCAGCGGTTTTATCTACACATAACAGACAGCAAAAAAAAAATTAACTTGTATCTTTGGGCACTTTGTTACTAGCAGCTTGTCACAAAAACACATCATTTGTTCCCATTTCTTTAGTTGAATCTACAAAAAAATTAAAAGCTAACACAGTTTGACAGACATAAAATAGTATTTTTGCACCAGCATGGTGATTCCCAAAGAGCTGTTAAACCTGGCATATCTCAGCATGGTCCTTTTGAAATTTTGAAGAAACTGGACAAATGGAGGACAAAAGAAGAAGTGTCAGGCCTAAAAAAACTATCTATCTGAAAGTCATGACAGTCCTGACAGGACCTGAGAGATGCATCTGGCCTTTCAGTTGATCCATTTACTGTTCACTGAAGCCTCACAAGTGGTCTCAGTAAGGAAGGGTAACAGGGAGAAAACATAGACGTATGCTAAATTACACAAGAATCACACTGAAAATCAGTGGCAACACGTCTCATGGAGTAATTTTTTGGTTCAAATCATTGTCGGTATGTGTGGAGGAGATCAGGACAGAGGCACAATAGCGAGTGTCTGCAGCCATCTGTAAAACATGGTGGAGGCTTTGTCGTGGCTGCATTTCAGCCAGCGATGTTGGAGATCTTGTCAAAATTGATAGAATTATGAATGCATAAAAGTACCATCAGATTGATCCACTATGCAATATCATCTGGAAAGCATCTGATTGGCAACATCTTCATTTTCCAGCATGCTTTTCAGCTGCTTTGGCAGGGTGTTTGAGATTGTGTCAAAGACGAGCTTTGAATGTCCTTCAGGAAGCCCAGAGAACTTTTCCTGAAGACTACAAGAAAGCTTCCTAAGAGAGTTCAGGCTGTGTTGAAGTATAAAGGTGGTCACACCAAATATTAACTTTCAAGCTCGTTAGAATTATAAAAACTCCATTTTTGCGTCACATATTGTATTTCCATACATGTTTTCACATGTTTCAATAAGTTGCTGCAGTTATTTTCTCATTTTCATAGCAAAATACAAAGAAATGAGGGCTCAAGACCTCTGCACAGCCCTGCAAAGAATGAATTTATTTAGTAAACTGAGCCACCGTAGACTGAAGGGAGCAAAATCAGATTTACCTCAGTCAAAAGAAATTTATATCTGATTTTTTTTTATTATTATTTTAAAAGGGATCCAAAATATAATTTGGCAGCCCGATATGCAGAACCAGTGCAGCAGCTGATATGTTAACCCAACTGACAAATCAAAAAAAATCAAACAAATTTCTGTCATTTTCTTTTCTTTTTTTAATTTCACCAAAGCCAGTTGAGTATGCTGAAACCATACAGCAGCCTTTTCAGACTGTCAGAAATGCTGAGGGATATGAGGAGATTTTAGGGTCATCTCAGGCACTCAACACTTTTTTTTTCTACTTTTCTCTACTGTATATATTTTTTTAAGTTAGCCGATGTTTTTATCTAATGTCCGTTATAATGGATCCCACAACTGAACAAATGTAAAATGCCAAGAAGTCGTCAAGGCCAATCCTTCCATGTCTGTGTATGAGATAATGTACAGGTTACTGCAAGCGATCATGTTAGCACTCAAAATAACACTTTACTGTATATTTTTAAAGTGAAGACTGGGAATAAATGGAGTGTATTTTTTATTTGGAAATGTTCAGTTTAATGTGCTGTTTAGAAACCTGAATGGTGCTAAGGGAAAAGGTGAATCTAAAGTATTCTGTCTGGTGAAAGCTTGGTATCACTTGTAGTTTGTTTGCAGGATGTGAACGAGCTTTGGTCTATGATGTTAAAAGTGTCTTAGACAACCTAAAAAAAAAAACTGGCAGTGATGGATGTAGAGGCACCGCATGAGTCACCGGCATCTTTACGCTCTCAACTTTCCGGGTGTGGAGCTGAAGTGTACAGGATGATGTGTGAGGCCATAAAAACTGGGACAAGATGAGTTCTGACCACACAGTTTTACCAAACATTGCATGAAAGCTGGATTTAGTCCAGTTAGAATCCCGTCCAACTCTTCCTCCGGCTCTCAGGCAATAAGTCAACAAATAGTCAAGGAGACAGCGCACTTACATGGCCCATTGTCCTGTGGAGTGTATGTTTGATGGAGAGACCATCGGGAACTTGTCAGAATTTAAGATGAAAGAAACGTGTGTGTTGAGGCCTTACCGCAAATAAACAAGCCGAAATTTACTGTAGCAGGCAACAAAAAAAAAAAAAAAAAGCTATTCTCTCATCGCTCCATTTGTTCCCACTCCATATACAAATACAAACAAAACAAAGAAGATGTAGTAAACAATCAGCCCCCATAATGTTTGTTACGTGTATTCAACTGCAGCCTTTTACTGAAACTACACATAATTTAGGACCCAGTAGACAAGAAATGTCTACTGGGTCAGCATTGTCTCCACTGACCGATTTCCTTGTGTTTCTTAGAGGGTTTTGAAAGAAATTGCAGGAAATTGGAAATCTTTGCAGTTCCTAATTATATATCACAAAGGTGCTGCCTGCTCACAGTGAAGTTCCCGTTTCCCTTAATGCAGCAGGAATTGACTGGGAAAAAAGGCCTCTGCAATTCCACATGTTGCATGTTGTACAAGCACGGACTGTAGCAAGCTCTCTACAAAATTACATTTAGCTTTGGAGTGAGATGGGGGGATTAAACAGGAGGAACCCAGAGGATGCAATGAGGCCAGTCTGTCTGTCGGCTGTTTAAAGACGTCTAAACTGTGGTGGAAACTGTCCTCAGTTGTCCGCTGCTTGAAGAATGTGCAAAGTGCTAACACATTTTCAGTGAGATGCAAGGAAAATCGAATAAAAGCACACATCATTAGCGTTATTAGGACGTAAAGAAAGAGAAAACACGGTGGGAAGATGTAGGACGCATTTTTAGGGGCTATCATTATCACCATCATCCTTTCATGCTCTTTCATTGACTGAGACATCATTGCCCAGCTTTTAACAAAGAGCTTCCCTGTCCAATTGCTACAGCCTCAGCAGAGACTCCGAGGGATCTGCTCTTCAAAGAGGCCTTGAGAACGCCACTCCGCTCCAACATGAAAGTCAGATGACTTTCACCGTGCATGGTTGCAATTTTAATAATCTTATCCTCCGTTAGACAAAATGAAGTCGATAGACATCAAGGAGAGAAAAACAGGCCGATGTCAGAAGTAATCTCACTGCTCGCCTAGCGCAGTAGTCAGGTCTTCCACCCCTCTGAGTGTCCTTACTATAGAGACAACCACCTAAACATTCATCTGGTCACTTAAACTGAAAATCAAAAAAGGTGCTTCAGAGAGAGAAACACAGTTTACAAATGATGTACATCATCTCACACGCGTCTGCAGACTGTAATCAGTCGTGCCCAATTTCTTCTGGTTTGACAGTTATTTAGATTTATTAGGCCCGAGCCAACCGAAGGGTCGGCGAGGAGCCTATAGTGATTGCTAGGGGCGTAGGCGCTAAAATGGGGGCG
>JAVDPK010001628.1:1409923-1434381 GCA_034780415.1 Cichlasoma orientale | reverse complement strand
CGAGACAAGACCGAGACCAAATGAGGTCGAGTCCATGACAAGACCAAGACCATCAAAAAACGGTCTCGAGACCGGTCCCGAGACCAAGACCGGTCTCGAGTACTACAACACTGCTCCAACCATTTCTCCTACTGTTTTGGCGTCAGAAAATGTGATAGTGGGTGTTGTGGCCTGAGAATTGACACTGCGAAGAAACCCAGTCCTGCGACACATTTTTTTTCCTGAAAGTGGCAGACGCATCAATACGCAGATTCAGTCTAAGCTCTCTCTGTTTTGTTTCGCATGGTCTCAGTTTATTGACATTGCTGTGCACGCCTTACGGAGCGCAGTGTACTGCAAACACACTCTGCTGTTTTTCTTGGACTCTGGAGTCTGAGACCTGCAGTGTGTCTTTGCGGCCGTGGCGAGAGACCAGGTGCCTTGTGTCCCTGAATATTGTGTGGGAGAGAGGCAGAGAGTGAGATATCCTTTGCAGTGTGTGCGTGTCTGTGTGATTTCCCAGATTCCCAGATTCCCAGTCCCATCTCAGTTAGTGAGCATATTGGGGTCTCCCGCTGCTAATACTTTCACTTACTGGCCAGAGCACTGTAGAAAATAGGACCAGCATTAATTTATCACTGTAGCATTCTGTTTTATTTCACTCTCGGCTTAGTCATGGAGACACACTCACACTAGCATGGGGCCTACATACTGCACGGGGCCAAGGGCTTTGCAGGGCATTAGTCAGAGAAAAGTGTGTTTTTTGTTGCATTTCATCAGATTTAGTGTGATGGATAATAACAGATGTGACAGAGGAATGTGATATAGATTAAAACATGGATTTGACCTCGGAATAGCATGAGGTTAAATCCATGCCAGGAGCATCTTTTTTTTCTCCTTAAACTTTAACCTTTGCAGGGGAAAGCAGCCCCGCTCACATAAACCACACATGACCGCATTTACAAGCTGCTTCCAAATGATTCACATTCTCTGTGAATTTGATGTTGTGCTTTCTTTTCAGTCAAAAATTGCCCCCAGCATTCAGATTAACATTGCAAGGGCATGTGATGTGAGCGAGAGTATGTTTTAGAAACCGCACGTACACAAATTCCACATGAATACATTCACAATCTGTGATTAAAAAACACAACCCCTGTACAAAAATGCATGTTCACTTTTCAGACTTTGGTAAGGAAAGTAATGAGTAATGTGAGTATGTTGTTTCACTGCAGTGAGCTAAATGACAGGGTGGCAGCGCAGGATGACAGCGGCCCATTTGATGGATGGGTTGTTAATGAGAGGAGTGCAGGATGCTGGGAAACAAACCTCTAATGCTATACTCACATGAGAGAACAGAACTTCTGGAAGCCGCCTCTGGGAACTACAGCTCAACACAACAGCGCGATTCACAGATTACATAAAGGAGGGGAGCGTTATAGGTCAATAAGCAAAGCTTTAATGAAAACAAAGCATGCAAAAATACTGAGGGCTTTCACCATTATCCTGAACATATATATATATATATATATATATAATGTAAACCAAAAAAATCCCAGCTTGCCCTACGGGCAGTCTTTGTCCTCCAAGCTTGGCTCTTCTACCAGAGGCCTGGGATCTTGAGGGTCCCGCGCAGTATCTTAGCTGTTCCCAGGACTGCACTCTTCTGGGACAGAGACCTTGGATGTCATTCCTGGAATCTGCTAGGGCCATTCTCCCAGTTTGAGTGTTCCAATTACCACTGGGACCACTGTTACCTTCACCTTCCACGTCCTTTCTAGCTCTTCTCTGAGCCCTTGGTATTTATCGAGCTTCTCGTGTTCCTTCTTCCTGATGTTGCTGTCACTTGGTATTGAACGTCTGTCACTGCGGCCTTCTTCCTTTGTTTGTCCACCACTACTATGTCCGGTTGGTTAGCCATCACATTTTTGTCCATCTGTATCTGGAAGTCCCACAGGATCTTAGCTCTGTTATTCTTGACCACCCATGGGGGCGTATCCCATTTTGACCTCAGTACTTCCAGGTCATACTCGACACAGATGTTCCTGTATACTATGCCAGTCACTTGGTTATGGTGTTCCATGTATGCCCTGCCTGCTAGTATCTTGCACCCCGCTGTTATGTGCTGGATTGTCTCAGGGGCATCTCTGCACAGCCTGCACCTTGAGGTCTTGCCTTGTGTGGTAGACCCCAGCCTCTATCGATCTTGTGCTCAGAGCTTGTTCCTGTGCTGCCGTGATTAGTGTCTCTGTGCTGCCAGTCCAGCTTTGTCCAGCCATTGGTAAGATTTTTCTGTCAGCCACTTCTTCAATCTGCAGGTGGTACATGCTGTTCAGATTGTCACACTTAATTGCCGTAATATCACAAATAGATTGCATATAATTACTAACTTGAACCCATTCAGCCCCAAACAGACAGCAGCAGCCTTGACACACCAGAGTCGCTCTGAAGATGGCGTCTGACTGCGAGTGACTCCAAGTGACTGCGAGACCTGGTCCCCTCTCTTCAAATCAGCCGTTTCAAAGGCAGCAAATGCAAGTGCATTGCACGCGGTCATGCTTCGGTCTCCAAACACTGTTTTCTGTAATGTGACTGCAACATTAACATTCAAAAACATACCTCTGTAGCTACCCCCAAAACCCTTCTGGTATTTATTTTTTTAATACATTAGTCACAGTAGTGTATGCTTTTGTTTGTTGTTCTTGTTCTTGTTTTTTTTAATAGAAATAACTCAGAGCATGGCATATTATGCCCATAGACAGCGCTTTTGGCATCAGAAGCATCTGCTTTCTATACAAATCCTATGCAACTCAGATTCAAGTCCTCTCTCTCACCAACAAATTCAAATGAAGTAGGGGCAGGATTAACAATATCAACATTAAATAATGGCAGATGATGGCAGATGAAGACTGAAGATCTCTTTTGCCACCTATTAACAACAACGCTTGACTGAAGTGCTCTAAAAATTTGATCCATCCAGTGCAACACTGTTGACACAGACCTTTTAAAAAGTGGATTGCTGCACAGTTTAAGGCTGTTCTTCTAGTTAAATTTTTTTTTTTATCATAAAGAAAGGTAAAGATATTCTAAATAATTTGGACATGTGAGGTGGTAATGAAAAGGTGTCTCAACAATGGGCCTCTGTGTCTTCATAAGCTCTTTTTTAATCCCCTTATGGATGCGGGATTGTATTAAATGTTGGTGTTTGAAACTATGGGCTACGGAGCCACACTTGGCCACAGGCCTACCTGTTTTGGGTCCCTTTCCTCCCATGACGCTTGCAGAAATATGCTTTCATGGTTCTGGATCAGAGGCAAGAGACTAAGTGTCTCCTCTTGGTCTTTCAGTGAAGAAAAAAAAAATTAATAGCCCTCATATTAAAGGATAAAAACTGTTTTAGCATGGTGAGAACCTGGCGGGGACTCAACACCACTAATCATATTTTGATAGAAGTGCTTATTCACTCTGTTATGTATAAGAACTCTAAGCTAACGAGTACGCTATTGAAAGATTTATCAATGAAATAAATCGGCATGCATGAAGTTTATAAAATTAATAAAAAACGGTTTTGTGCAGATTTAATTTTTTTTCTTTTTTTTTTACCAGTTTGTCAGCACAGTCCATCTATCCACTGTATTGCTGGAGTGGAAAGCTACTGTTACTCTCTCTATTCTTGCATGTCTCTTGTTGAATGCAACCACGGGCCCCCCTTGGGTGCTCTTACACTCCGCTAATTCACCCCCTCGTCTCACTTTTCCAGTTCCTCAATAAATAGTTAGAAAAAGACCACTGGCAAAGGTTTCTGGCCCCAGTTCCTCTCACTGCATAATGTGAAATCGTAAAATGTAGAGCTGTGATCAGTCTTGTGTTTTTTTGCAATGGAAAATAATACAGTCCCAAGATCGAGTTTCAATGGTCTTAATCGGTTCCATATCTGTTTTTATGGTATTTTCTCAACGTGGCACAAAACAACGCGGATGCTGAACACAGAGCAGGGGGAGGCTGTCGGAGGACGGGACAGTCGTCTGTGTGTTTTCTTGGTGTTTGCGGCGGTAGCGTTGACAGGGGTGTCATCCGTCCTCCCGCCCTTCGGAGGCCTCCACGCTGTTGGACACAGACGTGCTCGTTGTCCAACAGAAGCCCCGTAAGGAGCGCTTAACCGCTGTCTGTCAGCGGGAATGTCCATTAAAAACAAATCCAAATTGTTAGTCTGCCACAGAAATGGCCCGTGTTGGAAAATAGAGGATTGAACCGCAAAGATGGGAGTTGGGCGTTTGAGCGATCATTTTCTGGAAAGACTAGTTGTTTGTTTTTGGCACGATATGGTGATGATATGTTTGTGCTTCTTTTAAACCACGTGTAAGCATGTAAGCATTACTTAGCTTCCATGTCACATTTTACCTGCCTCCTGACATCCCCGGTGAAAGATTATTAAAGGAGCAGGACAGACGTACATTGACAGACAGCTAAAGTAGGGGCAAGGCTAAGGGAGGATATTTGTTTTCTCATTTTGTGGCCTGGACCTTGTATTTGCATTCCTCTACACTCCATAAAGTGTCCATTCATGCTTGCCGTCCCACTCTGCGCTGCAATGTTACCTCCCTCCACCGCTACCTTCCTTTAAGCGCCCAACACCTAAAACCGCCAGGCCCAAAGGCAATTGGCTTTTTAAGTTATCCGCTTGTTTTCCATGGGATTAGATTATGAGAATTTCCTGTCTTAAATCACTGGAGACATATGAATTTTTGAAAATCTAGCGTGGTATTTTAAATATGCCCAGGTATAAAGAAACACACTCTGGACAGGGTCGATATTCAGAAAGCTTTTGCATCAGGACCCTACAGTAACCAGTAAGTCCACGTAGCCAGGCATGCTGTCCATACATCAGTCTTTTTTTTTTTATCATCTTCTCATTTTGTTTTTCTTATACTTTTCTCTGTGTTATTGTAGAGTCTTTAGTTTCCAATATAAAGCGCCTTGAGGTGACTTATTGTTATTTGGCACTATAAAACATCTCTTTTTGATTTACGTCTCTCATTGACTCCCATCTCGGTCTCCTTCTTGGCTGATGGTTTACATAACAGCTGTCATTAATGAGTCTAAATCGGGCAGCGGGTTGGCCCTTCTCGGGGAATGCCTGTTGTCAGGGAAAGTGAGCATGAGTATCTAGTTAGCATGTCAGATTTAAAGTGCTGAAAACAGGATGGCTTATAACCCTAAACGAAACCCAAACCGCTTAAAAAATGCAAATAAGTCGAAGACACTTGTATATCAAGTGGTCTGCAGAACTTGTGGACGAGTGTGTTTGCAGGTTGGTGAAAAGACTGTAAAGTGTGTGTGTGTGAGAGAGAAAGCTCAGGCCTGCATGCTGACTTGCATCATGTGTGACCCACATTCCTCGATGGTTGGCTCATTCACACGCTCAGCCATTTAGCAGAGTTGGGTTAGTGCAGATGCAATACTTCAGCACTTTATGATTAACACAAGTCAAACTAACATCTGAGGAGCTGCATATTAAAACACCGATATTAGTGTCAGTGTCCATGGGTAAAGAAACTGTTGGGGCCGACGCCAGAAGTTGTGACAAATATGCTTTCTTTTTGTGAGACTTTTGATAGTCGTTTGGTGCTGACTGAAGCTTGCGAAGAAATGAAAGGAAACATGGCATATTCCATGCTGTGTTAGGCAACATTTTTATGAAACAGGAAGTTGGACAGTGAGCTCCAAACTGACTGAAATTCAGCAACATTCAACAAATTCAACATTTACTCTTTTCTGTTGTCAGTTTCTCAGTGGTTCAGACAGGGAGGCAGTCACTGCTTGACCCTGCCGGATCACGGGCCAGTAGTGCTCAGGGACTAATGAGCTTTTCAGTCGCCCATGCCAGAGACAGAATAGTAGTCGATTAGAGTTCTCAACGAGCCGACCTGAGCTGCTGCTGGCCAATTAGAGAGCTTCGTACATACACAGCTGCACACATGGAACATTCCACAAGCAGGTGGCAAGAGGAGGACTGTGTGCCGAACACGCCACGCCTCGGTCAAGACCAGCTGGCGCAGGTGGGGAGTTGCTGTGTGGGAGTATTGGGGCTGAGTGTTAAGTGGGAAGTGAGAGTACATGGTCGCAGTGTTTCACCCCTCACGGCTCCTTTCTCAACTCCCACAGTGCGCTTTAAGCTTCGCGTCCACGTCTTTCTAAAAGTTTGCCTCCAGGTGTTTTAGTAGCTATTTTCAAACCCCACTGTGTAAATGTGTGCCAGGCTGAAATAAGGACACTACCTGTGTCCTGTGTGCGCTTGTATAAGTTGCAGAGCAGAGTTCTTTGTTGTCTTAGGAGTCTGCAGTATTTTCATACTTCCAGTGTAATCCCAAACCAAACTTGTGGTTTGTCAGGAAAAAAAAACCCTGCTGTAATACATCAGTCGTTAAACCTCTGTTTATGTTTAGCTTAGCTTGCAATGAATTGACTTAAAGGTTTTGGCATTGCAATGAAGCTCACTAGTAGTTAGTAAGTAATTACAAAAAAGGGAGGTCATCAGTGAGAGAGCAGTAACGTCACTCTGTTTTTCCACTTTGGCTTAATTTTGACACAAACTATATATATATATATATATATATATTAATTATGTTTGGGGTTTTTTTTGTTTTTGTTTTTTAACTCCATTTTCTTTGTTATTTCAGCTCACTTCCCTTTTTAATTCCACAGCGATTAGCTGAGCATACTTGTTAGATAGTTTCTGAGTGTAGCCTTTACCAGGTAATTCATCTAGAGCTTTATATTGTCGGTTTTCAGTCCTTTGGGGTTGTCCAGAACTGCCTCAAGGAGCAGCTATTAGTATGTTTAAGGACTCAAAAATATGCACTTTTCAGTTTTACAGTTTTGCCACCCTTTGTTCTCAGAGACTTACAGTGCAATGCAGTGCAATTTAAGTCAAAGCTATGCTATGCTTTTCAAGATGTATTTTTTTTCACTTCAGTTTCCTTTTTGACTGCTTAAAATTGGCTTTATTGAAGGTGCAGCTCGATACTTTTTATCTTTTGAAATATGAGCTCCTAAAGGTGAATAACAGTGAATCTTTTTATTTATTCTTTATTATTAGTTTATTAATGATGTGGGATCACGTTATATTGCCTGTGTGCTGTAACGGAATGTAAAACTAAAGACATTGGCGCTGAGTTGTGCGAGCAAAGAAAAACACAGTGGAGGCGTGCTCAGGTAAATTATTTAACCATATTCAGTAAACTGTTGTGGATGAAGTACACCCAGGCCGGTGCTGTCAGCCAAGAACTACCGATGACAGGCAGACAGGCTTGAGTCAGCCACTGTACCCCTCCTTTGGCATCTTTTTACCTGCTTATCTTGATATGATGTCAAATCACCATTCATCAACATAAAGTTGAGACAGCGCTTGGCTGAACACAGCCCACACATCATCTGGAAGGCGGAGGGAATGGGATGGATTATGGGTAATCAGAGCGGCCCTCAAGACAGAGACCGAGGATGTGCAGGAAAGGAATGCGGGAGGGAGGGAGGGATGGATGAAAGGGGAAAAAAAAGAGGGAGAAAGGGCTGTCGAGGATAATGGAGTAGCAGCATTTATCAGTCTGTGGATCTACATATGGGATGGAAGGACAGCGAGGGAGGGAGGACAGGACAGAGAGATGGATACAGGGAAAGAGGGAGGGCATCTAATATGATGGGTGAGTGAGCAATGCAACACATGGGTCAGGGTTCACTGCACTGAATGTTTCTCGGTTTTAACAAGCCAAAGAAAACTGTGCTGCATCTCCTGGAGATTTATATATAAAGGTGCTGTAAGTATTAATACTCCAGCAGAGGATGCTTGTCATTGTTCACCTGCAGATTATTTATTTATGCAATTAATCATTTAGTCTATGAAGTCTGGCCTTCTCACAGGAGCATTTTTCTGGGTGGTGTTTTTGTAAGTGTAAAAACGTTTAACACCAGCAGTGGGCTAATCCTGCGCTCACGTCATCAAATACTCACATTTGAAAAGCTGAGAACCTGCAGACGCTCTGCTGCTTCGCTAGAATATTAAAAACATTCATTCACTTTCCAATTAACTTGCCAATAAATATTACTTTGATCAGCCAATCAACCGATGTATGCTTTAAGCTCTAGACAACATCTAATCATTTTATCTCTTTTTAGTGATCTATTTATCTCATATGCTACAATTCCCAAAAGAACACTTCACGTTGCTTCAAATTATTTTGTAGAACTTACTTTATAATTTTCAAATAGAGAGAAAATTAACATCTTTGAGATTTTTATAGAATGCAACTTTTTGCATCTGATATTTATTGAAATGATTGTTTTGAAGCCAAGAAAAAAAAATTCTGCATGGAAACATTAAATCTAAATGGCTATAAAGGAAACACTAATGTGGCTTCTGGCATTGCAAAACAGAAGTAATGAGTGTAGAAGAATACAGCTCGGGAGCAGAAGGATGAGATGATGATAGATTCGGTGGTTTGAGAAAAGCAAGACAGACGCACTGAGAGACGGTGCAGGAATGCGCATGAATGAATGGACGGGGAGGGAGTGAGGGATGCTGAGTGTGTCCGGGTGCGCTTTCCCAGACCTCTCCGTGTCCCCTCTGTACGACCCCGTTTTATGGCTCTTTTACAGCCTTTGCATACTGCAGCCATCCAGATTCTCTTCTCCAGGGCTCTGCTCACTTCGTCCACCCCCCACCTCCCCGCTCCAAGCCTCAAGCAGTGGGCTCTAACAGTGTGCGTCCCCCCCACACACACACCCACACCCACCCACCCACCCATCTTTCCTGATTTCCCACTAATTGACTCCAGATCAAATATGTGATCCTTTCCCTGTTTCTTCATTATTTTGAGCAAGCATCTGCAACACACTTTTTCACACAGTCATTCATCAAAACTCAGACCATTAACAAAGAGAGCAGGTGTGTTTTTACATTCTGTCACTGAATATGGATGAAATACTTAATTTATACCCTTTGAATTAAATACATTTTATAGTTAACCTCTTTTGGGCTGTCAGATTTTTTTTGTCATCTATTATTCAGGACATTCTTGGCTTACTCTGATGCAGTGGTGCAAAGCGGCGAAGTGCGTTTATTCAGAAACTGCTTTATTAAAAATGTGGGGTAGTTGGTCTTTACTTGAACATTTGTGTTTGTGCTACCACCTCCCGCTACTCCACTTTGTTTGAGAGTGATGTAGTTGACTTTCTTACTGTGCTATCATTAGAGATTTACTTTGCAGATAGAAAATGCACGATCATCTTGCATAGCCTGTATATAAAAGATGGACGTAGCCAACATGCTGTCACTCATTGATTTGTGAACTGCTCAAGTTTTGTCTTTTTCATCTTGGTGTTTTTGAAATCTAGCATCACAAGAGATCTCAGTAGCAAACCAAGGATTCTGGATGCTTATACAATAGCAGTGTGTCAATTACAAGGTAGTCTGCCCTGAAGGATATTTTATTTAACAGTAAATAGGACCATAATTTACCAAAATGAACACCATACTTTATTAAAAGAGACTTGAAACTAGCAATTGGAACCATAAACGCATTAGGAAGTTGTTTAATGAGGTAATAGATCAAGACAGAAGCTGGGTTCTTTTCTTACAGACTTTGGTGCAATCAGATTTTTGGAACTAGATGATTCATCTCCTGCTGGCCTTTAAGAAGCTTTATGGCAAACAGTGGCATAGTCTTTAATATACAGCCTATGTACTCATAAAGTCTGTGAATAAAATTAATTGTTACAGATTATAGTCCCCAGCTGTATATAGCATATATGTGGACAATTTACACTGTTAAAATACTGGCTGCACGTGCCCAACCATCAGAGATGCATCAGTTGCAATTTTCTTGGCTAATTCTGATTTCTGATTTTGTGACCTGCCGATATGATTTTCTTTCTAACAACTGTAATTGAAAGCATATGCAGAAAAAAATATATATATCAAATTTTCTTCAGTGCAAAATTTTATTTTCATAATCTCAGACATTTCATGCATGAAACGGGCCGGCTCGTAATCGGACATATGCGAGACAGACGGGCCGGTCGGGGTCGAGAATGCTGAAAATCAGCCAATTTCAGACGCTGACCAGTCGATCGCTCCATCTCTACCGATCACATGATACAACTTAAACAATAACACTGGCAACAATTCCTTTCTATACATTATTATTTATACTTTTAATACTTCACTCATATGCTCATAGTAGTATGAATAGTATGTTTACGTTGTGTGACATCTGTCCATGTTTTTCTAACAGTGTCCAGTTATAAAAGTACAGATATTTGAGGTGCGTCAGTAACCAGTGTGAAACTTGTTGAGTCTTTCCCCGCCTTACCTTTGCACTCAGTCGGTTACTGGAAATAATTTACGACGTTTCCTTCACTGAAAGCTCCTCATTTCACAGTTGGACCAGGATCTGGAACAACTGATGAACGTCACAGTTTTCTTTCAAATGTCGTAAGATTTGTGCATTGATAAATCTACGCGCTCGAAGCCTAATGTGATCCAGCACAGACCAATGAACCGTGCGGCCCGCTACACGGTGCATGTGTATGTGGGGTGTATGTGTCAAAATCCACTCTTATTTATCCCTGCCATTTTTCAGACTGAACAGAGAATTCCCAGTGCTCCTTTTTAAGTTATAGTCTGCTCATTTTGGCCTCATGAAGTCTGCTATGTCCGCTGAGCCAGCCACACTTAGGAGAGGATTGCCAAAGAGTGGCGACCTAACTGTTGGCTGAAACGTACCCATTTCAGTTCATGAAAAGTTTAAAACAAGGTCCAGGTAGAGGCTGGCTGTTCTCTGTACAGTAACATCTGAGCACCGTACAGTAGAATGGAAATGCAGCGGCAAGCGGTCTCCTCTGCAGCAAAATTTTCCCTCGCAAGTCTTTAAGTTCTCCCAAGTGACCTTCATTGTACAATAACACCCGAAGCCAGACTCTGCTCTGCTCTCACGTTTAATAAGGTGCAAAGTAGTAGGGAGAAAAAAAAGCCTGCTTTTTTTTTTTTTTCTCTGAACTTGGTTTCTGGAAAATATGGAGAGCAAATAGTAAATTATGCTAACAAGGGGACTTCATCCTCTTATCCTGCCTTAAATCACTGTAGGCTGTGTAAATACACCCTTAGTCCTGCTCTGGGAACACAATTCCACCTCCACAAACAGAAAACTCTGGGAACAAACCAACAAATAAATACACCTCAGTGGGGAGATAATTCATCACAAACCAGGGTGGGTGGGGGGCGTCGCACAAGGACTTTCTTAGCTACGTGGTGTATAATAGTATATGCGGTTTAGAGCAATACTTACATGTTGGGCATCTGAAGTAAGTACAGCCACACATCCGTGTGCATTTAAACACATGCATGTGTGCAGCCTCTCGCTCCAAGACAGGATATAAGTATAATGTTACTAAACACATTCCGTTTTTAATACTTGTAGGGATACCACACACACACATACACAGCGAAGGAGGTAAATTTAGGATGGTGGGAAGAGTGCGCTTTGGGGATCAAATGAGTTAGCAAATAGGAGAAGAGAGATAGACAAGGATGGCAGTGTTCAAGGTTTAGCTCTGCTTAATTTATCAGTTTTCAAGAATTGTACTCTTTAGAAGTCCAAAGAGTACAACAAGTCCTGTCATGTTAATCGTGTTATTTTCTGTATTTAGCCCGTGTCTTTTTCTGACACACTCAAACTCTAATCCTCTCTGTCTCGCGCTTCCAACCTGCCTCATTCTTTATCTCGAGTCATTTTTCTCTGGCTCAGTCCTCTCGAACCGGTGAACTGCTGCTGACCTCCACGCTCATGTCAGTGATTGATGTGGCTCTCCTGTACAACTCCTCATCCCATTCAGAAAAAAAAAAGCCCACTCTTAATGGAGATGGGGATCATAGCAGTTTTCTCCATACCTGCTGAGAGATACACGGGGGATAAGAGATCATGTTTGCTTTTTGCAGGCAAAATGCTGTTGACAATGTAAAACCATGAATACGAATACACATTTCTCATTATTTCTTTGTTTGTTCTATAGATGTTTACAGATTCAATAAACATTTTTATATCTAGCCATTCCCCAATCCTTTGCTTGCTCCGGTCTGGTGAAATACACTCTGTCTTTTTCCTTGACCACGGTTGGAGTTAAAGAATACCAGACCACCTGCTGGCTAGACTTCAGACATGGAGACAGAGGCTGCCAGTAGGTAGACATGCATGCACGCACTTAAAAACAAACATATGGGATGTCAACTTTTCCCATGATCCTGTTACCTTAGAACCTGATGTCCAATTCTTCAGCATCTGCCTCCAAACGGTGTAATCACTATTTCCACAACCAGCGGAACCGTCTATTCTGTGTATTCATGTTTTTATATTGCTTAATCTATCCTTTGATTTGAAGGCTGTTAGTATGCCATTCATACACTCACAAAAACTAAAATAAAGTAGGGAGAAAAACTGAAATTTCTCAAGCACCCACAGTTACCTGTCACCTGTATGTTTGCCACTCTACACGAGCCAAACCCGAGGAAAGTGCTGAAACACTCTGGCGCTGAGAAGATCTGCAGCTCTCAATTGAGGGACGAGATGCCTCAGGGCCTGAAAAACAGACACTGAAGAACAGAAAGTCTTTGACATTTTGTCTCGATGACCCCAGCTAACCTGCTCTGATCTTTCCCTCCGGCAAGCCAGTTGCATCTCCCTTCCCCCCCCCCTCAAGACTGCGTGTCACAGTCAGTAAAGAGCTGGTGAATAAGGACTGTCTGTGTGTGAATAGGGACTTTTTGTTTTGTGGGATTGACGTCTCTCGGGGGGAGAGGACAGAGGTAGTCAAAATAGACTTTGACAGAACTTGATAAATTGTGGGAAACAGATCAAGGGACAGACAAATTAAGCTCTCGGTTCTTGTGACAGGGTTTCATTTTGTTTAAGGGAAGATGTGAGGTTATTCATAACTCACTGTCTAAATTTTAGTGTCAAGTCAAACTACTTAGATACATATAACTTTGAAAATGATGTACCTTTTTTCATAATACAGTTTTATGCAACATCTGCTAAATTAATTAAACTCTAACAGCAGTGTTGCACTTAAGCGCGCGGTTTTCCGCATTTTTGCAAATTTTCCTGTATTTTGAGAAGAAAAGCAGGTGGATGGAAACATTTTCACTGCTGTGTTATTGTTAGAAGACAAGTGACTTTCTGGAGTAAATGGTGAAATAATAAACTTTATACTGATGAGTGCTTGGAATCTGAACTGCTATCATCATTTCACCTGTTCCACACTGAAAAGGTACAGTTATACCTATCTCAGAGATTCATTTAAATATAATAGCCGTGTCCTTCCCGCCACTGTATCCTCAGCTGTTTGAACTCCAAAAATCACTTAATCAGCTTATAGTCGCAAGTGATTTAAACTATTTGTGCAGCTGCACAACTTGAAGGTAAAGCAGAAGGTTTTGCAGGAAGGGAAAATGGGTTTTACAGTGTAATGGAAAGACAGCAGGAAGGTGAACAAGACTAGTTTGCTCTCAGAGCTGGATAAGTGGCTTGCCAAATTATGTGCACACGCACGCACACAAAGTATCGACATACAGTAGGCACACAGTGACATATGGACGCTACTGACAGTGCGGAATTGTGCGCATACAGCCACGTAACCTCCACCTCCATCCGTCACTCCTTCCATCTTTCAGCAACTGTCACCACCAGAGGATTATACAGTGGGATACCTTACACTGCTGTTGCAAAAAGAAAAAAAAAGTAGCCTGGAAAAGCTCTATCCTAAGCGAAAGCACAACAATTTATCTCCCTCCGTCTTTCAGCTCCCTTTTTGCTGCCTCATTCTTCCCTTTTCACCTTCTTTTTCTTTCTCCACACGTTTGCCTGTCCCAGATTTTCACGGGGAGAACTTAACTGTTGCAATACAGCAGAAAACCCTGTCCTTTCATATTATACTATCTACTCACGTTCATAGTTAGCTAGTTGAGAATTGGGAAATTTAAATTAGTTTAATCGGCAATGTTATCGGCCGATACTAGCTATTTGCCAGTCTGTTGGTACTGGCATTTATAACAGCTGATACATAAAAATTAGACATGTAAAGAAATGGGAGAAACACCCTCCAATCACGTTACGAGTGTTAATAGTTTGGCCACAAGAGGGTAATCTGCAGCTTCCCTGTTGGCAACGCGTTTGGAACGCCACAAACACAATTAGTTGATCCGAGCAGAATCAGGCAGAGCATAAACGAGTACATTAATAACTACACATACAAAATGTTAGGGAAATGCTCCTTTTACGCTTCGTGTGTCTGAAATGAAAAAAAAAATTGGGCAATATATGTTAAATCACCAAATATCGGTGTCAGTATCATTCCAAAAAAGCCAATATCAGTCAGGCACTAGTCTTAACCAATTTTTTAATCCTTTTGTTTTTTGGCTAAAAAATGTACTGAAAATTGCGTTCCTCATGCACTTGTTCACTGCAAACTATATTCCTTAATGTCTTCTTGTATTAAGAATTTCAGAGGCCAGAAGAAAAAAAAATCTTACTGGTCAGACACTGGTTTTACTTTAATAAGAAGAAAATACTTCAGTATTAGGCCCGTAAGCCCAGCAAGTAGGCTGCACTTAGTACACAGTGGCTAAATTACTTCACATAACATGCAGACTTCCCTGCTCCAACCAATTATTCGGTTGAACAGTAGGTTCACTTTCATTCAACCAAGTTTTTCTTTGGTTGACTCATCCCAAGATCTCTGACATGCGTTCCTCTCCTGGGGTGTCTGCATAGCTTCTAGTTTCCTCATGTTTGGTTTTTAGTGCTGTGACGTTGTCTTCACCTCCCATTCACTGAATTCTGCCTATTTAAAAACCTGAGGGGAAGATTTATATATCGCCCGTGTAATCTGTAAAAACTGTCTCGCAGTAAATCAAAGGTTCTTCTGTGTGTTAGTGAGAAATCATATCCGACCCTGAGGTGCCATCTCAGAGGCGGAACAGACAAGTCTCTGCGTATGTCCCCTCTCTGGCTTTCACACAAATATAAAAACACACTCTTCCACATGTTCCTCATGAGTTTCAGTTTTCTCTATGAGTCGTGAAATTGTTTAATCTATAAAATGCCTAATATATAGCCTAAAGTGCCCATTCTACGTGAAATTTACCAGCCTTTCTGTGTTCAATATTTGTAAATGTGATGCCTTTGGATGTGATGTAGCAACGGCACTTCTCTGACCCGTCCAGTTTTAGGCAGCTCACCTCACCGCAACATACACACACACACACACACACACACACACACACACACACAGAGGAATGCGAAGCAGGGAAGAAGAGCTCTGTGTATGTGATTGAAGTTGTCCTGCTGCTCTGGGCTGTGATATGAGGGGCAGATAAGAGCCCTACTAGATGAAGGCTTTGAAATGTCTTTATCTCCCGTGCTTGTACTTACCTACAAGTCTTTGTTCCTGTTTTCCTCTCCGGCAGTGTGATGAAAACTGTTGTCATGACTGACATGTGAATGAATGTCGTGATGCTCTTCATGGTACGTCCTTTCTTATAATGTTTTGCCAACAGTTAAAAATGGCTTTGACCTTTTGCTGGTTGTATTTTGGTGCTCCTTTCATGTTTTTTTTTAAATTACTAGTCAGTGTTGCAGTAATGGCATCATATGTGCTCCCCATATAAGACTTATGATCAACCATAAGGTTACAGTTCAGCGTAAGTATGTTTTTCCACACAAAAACATACCTTGTAATCACTGTGTGTGCATTACTGTATTTGTAATATAATAATTTATATGGAGAATGTAAGAAGTTCCTCTTCACGAGGTCTTTAAAGGAAACATTTGACCTTTGCTAAAGCAGCCTGACATATTAGAGCAGCTCTGTTGTGGCTGTTGGCCCTGCGCTTATATGGAAGCTCACCCATTAATGTTTAGAAACTTCCTAAAGCCTTTCAACCGACTTCATTCACATCTTGACTGACTCTTGCAGATTGTCATTCTAATCTGTCTGATTCTCTTTCATTTCTCTCTGTTCGTCTTTCTCTCATCTTCATCCATCCCCTGGGCTGCGTGCTCTCTTGCTTTTCCTCACCCCCTCGCATGTTGGCCAGAGAGCGAGATCCGGTGACGATTATCCTTTAATTAATTGGACACAGTTTCTTCATTCAAGTTCTCAGAGGGCTTGTTTTTCTGCCTCCTTGCAACCAGATGCTTGTTGAGCAGAGCCAGCTGCACAGAAAAGAACTAATTTCCTCATCTGCTTTGTCCGGCCAAATGATGCTGTAAGTGGCCCATGCTTGAACTTGTTACACGCTTTAATAGATCCTAACGTTCACTCTGCATTCTCTGGAGAACTTTAAGATGATCGAACCTAGTAATGTAATTGTGATGGTACCGTATTTTGGCATGAATTGGGGCTTTCAGCATGTCTTTTTTTTTTTTATATGGTTATAGTGATTAAATAAAGGTTTCTTGATTAGATTTGCACCATAGAGCACGGTGCTTTAGGTGTTGATATCCACATAATGAGGTTTAATTTTAGTCTCACTCAGTCAGTGCAGTTTCATATGAGTAATACAAAGATGGTAATTTAAAAAAAAAAGGTCAAGCATGTCTTGAAATACGGCACTGACCATTCACATTCATGCCATTCTTGTGCACACACATTTCACTGTGCATACTGAGATGAAAGGCCTGACCTCTGTTGCTGTGTCCAAACCTCTTCTTATCTCCTTCCTTGAGACGTACCTCCGAGGTAATCAGTCTGAACTGCTGGACTGGTTAAGCGGAGGAAGCAAAAGCTGGGGAGTAAGCACGTGTGTTAATCTTCGTAGCTATCATTGCTCACAGTGAACCTTAAGATAAGACACTGTCTAGCCTTTTCTAGGGGAAATGCTTTAATGACCCTACAGGAGTAGGGAGGTTTGGGAGTGTGGATAGCAGTTTTGACCTTTTTCTTTATTTCTGTAACTTACCAATCAAAGATTGTGTTCAAAGAAAGCTCGTCTTAGGCACTCACATTGGGGGGGTAAGAGAGCAACTGCTTTGCTGTTTCATACCTCTGAGCGAGAGGAAATATGGTTTTAGGATTTCCATCTCATTCCCGTTAACGCCTTACAGGGATTTCTTCAAATATGCCACAAAGCTTCACTTGGACTCGAGGATGAACTGATTCGATTTTGAGGATCAAAAATCTTGTTCTTGGCCACAAATCAAAAATTCATCGAAAAAATGTCACCGATAGGATGGCAAAGATAAACTTTACAGTTCCGTACTCGGATTCTTCCAAAAAAGATTTTATGATATTTTTTTTAATTAAAGAAGAGAAGGAGAGATTTTATTTCACATTTGGCCAGACACTGAATTAGCGACACCAAACTTTAGTGACTACCTTAAAACTGGTGAATGATAGAATTTGTAACTTCTTTGCAGCAGCGTCCATTTTTGAATCCTCACTTAATCTCGTGGCTCTTAATTCCGTTTTATTACGTTCCTTCAAAGTCCCGTGTTTCTAAAATGCAACTTGACTGCTTGGCGTGCAGCTGCAGGGTGGTAATTCTAGATAATCATGCAACATTGTTTTCTATATGTTTGGCTTTCTTCAAAATTACAACACTTCTCTGAGGAAATGGAAGAGCAGATTGCCGTGCACTCAGTCTCTTCCCACTCCATCTTTCCTTTTCTCCCTCCTTTATATTGACCTATCCCACACTCTCTCACGTTGGCCCAGTTCCTCTGGATGTGAAATTTGCTGTGGCTCTCCTCACTCCAGACAGATTTTTCACCCAAACCAAGATTTGCTATCAACTCCCTTGTGCTTGCACCAGAGGATCATTCATTCATGCTTCAGTTGGATGGAGAAGGGAAATGGGAGAAAAGGATGAGAGGCAGGGTACCCGATGTCTCGAGCCAAAGCAAATAACATGGTTCAGGTGTGCTTGGATTTGGCCCCTGGACCATGTTGCACGATAACCTCAGTCCCCCACCTGTTCTTGAGTTGTAGCGTAGATCCATCAACATCCTTTCTGGGAAGAATGTAAAACTCTTTTTTTTTTGTAATGCACATTCTTCATTGACATAGGTAAAAATATGATATGCCACAAGGTGTTAGTTATGTATGTTTTGATGTAGGAGCTGCAGTTTTCTGGTCTCCCACAGCAAGTTGTGTGATTCTTGGATCAAAGCAACATCTTTCATTTTGAAGAGAAGTTTTCTGTGAAAGGATTACATGAATATTCATCTAGAATAAAAGATCCTCCTGCCAGAACTTGGCAAAGACAAGTGGATGAGCATAACGCATCCTTTCCAAACTTGTTCTACTGTAAAATGAGTGCCGTAGAACCAAGAGGAGTCCTGAAACAGTTAATAAATGCAGCATAGCACAGAATTATCAACTAACACACACATGCAGTAAATACTGACGCATACATACACATACACAGCTCTTCTCCATGACACAAACATCAGAATTCAGCCTAACAGACTGACATCATTACTCTGTTTCCACAGTTGAAAGGACCTGAGCCTCCTTACTCATTCTTTTCTCACTTAACCTTTAATATTAGTGTGCGTTCAAAGAAGGAGTGAGACAATAGTGTAGTGTGTGGGGAACCAAATAGCTCTCTGGGAATAAGCGCCTACAAACACACGCTAACACCACCCGCTCCGTCCGTGCCCATCTGTCCGAGGTTGACCTATTAGGACTGACCTTTCGACTGCCTGGATGCATGGATGCGGTCGGCTGTTTTATTAGAAGGTATCGATGTCAGAATCTCATGCAAACAGCCTCGCAAGCAGCGATCAAATGTCCACTTTGATGAAGACTTTGGACCTGGTTATGTGCTTTCTCTTTCAGTCTGCTCCAGCTTGCCTTTATTATGAAGGGCTGTTACCATACTGCGTTCAATAGGCCCTTTGTTTTGTGTGCATGCGTGTGCGTGTGCGCATTAGTGTGTTTGATAGAATGAAACATTGTCATTTACACTGTAATATGCTTGCGACCCTGGAAGTACAGAATGGCTTTGGTGGCTCTCTTCAGGCTGTGTGATAATTCAGCAGTGGTGAAGGTGTACATTGGAGTGGTTCTTTTATGTGCTGCAGTTTTTTTTCACTGTCCAAAGTGTGGTTAGATTTTTTTTTCACAGCAAAACGGAGACTGTTGTTAAACTAGAGCACATGTATGAGGTGTATCGGTAAAGTCCTTGCCCATCACTTTGATCTTGTCACATGTTTTTGCCCTGCAAACAATAATTTATTGTTGATGAGTTTGCTGTTGCCTCACAGATGGAGGACAAAATGAGACAGGTCTCTCAGTCCTAACTCACCACATATGAATACTTGTATGGGAACCATTTACATTACCTTTAAACACACTGTGTACTGTTAAGTGTCATTTTTCAATGATGACTTTAGCACCCTATGAAAAAGCAGCTCTGGGCATCCAATATTGTAGCAGCCAGTGCACCAAGGCACCAATGGCAAAGGGATATCGTTCTGTGACACCTGCACCAGCTGACAGAACGACAACATTCAAAGCCCCGGAATGAGAACCATTTTTTTTCTGCAAATGTTTGGCATGTTTGTAACTGAAAGTGTCAGTCCACTAGTCATTCACTCAATCAGTCATTTTAGATCTTGTACGGTGCTGTGCAAAAGTCCCAGCCCACTCCTCATTTCTTTATATTTTGCTAGGAAAATGGGAAATAGGTCCAGCGATTTATTGAAACGTGCAAACATACGTGGAAATACAGTGTATAAGACAAAAACAGAGTTTGTACAATTCTAACAAGCTTGAAAGTCAATATTTGGTGTGACCACCTTCATTCTTCAACACAGTCTGAACTCTCTTTGGCAGCGTTCTTGTCATTTCTTTAAGTCGTCTTCAGGAACACATTCAAAGCTCATCTTTGGATGTTGGCTGCCTTTTGTTCTGTTCTCTGTCAACATGATCCCACGCTGCTTCAGTAATGATGATTTCCAGGCTCCGGGGAGGCCAATGCATGGCTGATAGATGTTTTTGATGCATTGGCAGTGTGTTTGGATCATTATCATTGGCAATGGCTTCATTTTTGACCATCAGATTCTTTCCAGATGGTATTGCATGGTGGATCAAAATCTGATGGCACTTTTCTGTGTTCATAATTCCATCAATTTTGACAAGATCTCCAACATGTAGGCACAAACCATGACAGAGCCTCCACTGTGCTTTGCAGATGCCTGTAGACGCTCTCTGTCGTACCTCTTTGTTATGTGTAGAAACATTAAACAGACCACTTTAAAAAAAGACAAAGAAAGAAAAAAAACAACTGTCTGGTTTCTTGGAAGCAAAATATAAAGAATGAGCACTGTGTATATTCCACTTAATCATATTTTAAGATGTTAAGTCATCAGTAGGACCATACTCCAAGAAGGGTCTTCATGCTTTTGAATCTATGGCTCATGTGTAGTAGTTCTTTGCTCTCTCAGTTCCTGCCATCAGGAAAGCATGAAAATGATGTAGCGATGCAGCGCTGTCTGCTGTTTTCACAGAGGCTGAAATCAGTGTGTGTGAGGATAGTTAGTGGTTTAGCTTAATTATCTGCGTTTGTGCGCTCCTGTCTTTGTCGCTGCACAATAGACTGTTACCAGCGGAAAAGAAATTATTAGTAGCACCGAGTATAATGATGGCAATAAATGGCTGTCTAGACCCTAATAAGGGTTGTATTGGAATTGGCATTGTGGTGTTGGCAGTTTTGTGAAAGTATCCAAATGCTTCCTCCATCTGTGTTTAATATAAACTGGAGACACACCAGTAACAGACAATGAAGAAGAGACTAAAGAACAGATTGTTCTGACGGGGTGAGCGGACAGACTGGGGTTCTTGGAATCTGATGATCCATTAGATGGACGTCAGCTTAACGTAATTAGCGAAGATGACGTCACAAAAACTACATTCAGCAGCATCGGTCTCCAGTCCTGCTGTCACCAGTCTGTGTGTATGTGCTGGTAAAGAAGGCCTGTTGTTTTCCTTCATTATGAATTACCCTCAACCTCCCAGATGTGAAACACCATCTTGTTTTTGTACATTTTTCTTGTGTCTAGAAGAAACAGAAACCCCAGATCGACAATTAATAATAAGCTTGCATTGCCAAGAAAAAGGTTGGGGTGGGGGTATAAACAGACAGATAATGCAAGGGGTGTGCAATTCCTCTTATATTTGCACCGTGTTTGTGCGCTCAGGGCAGCAGCAGGCAGAGTGAAAATGACAGAGGCTTTATTTGAAGGCTGAGCTATTAGTAAAGTGAAGGCCGTAAAACAAGCAGGAATTTTTGCTGCTGGGTCCTGTGAAGTTTTCATCAGGCTGGGAGGTGTAATGACAGTGACGGGGGTTCTCTCCAAAGGAAAACATGGAGGAGGAGTGATGGGGGAAGATATGAAGAGGAGCAGAACAATGGCTTCATTTGTAGAGAATGTGCAGAGATTAGACATAGTTAAACAATCAGCAGACTGTCAGATTTGGTTTGAGTTTATGCAAAAGAAAAGTTAATGGCACGTGAGGAGAGGGTTATCTAAACTTTTAAACAACAGGATACTAAAAAAACAAGTGAAAGAATGAGCAAAACACAAGGACACAGTTTGTGGTGTAGTTTGTAAAGACATTGAGATGGACAAAGAGAGAGAGGGGAATCAGGCGATACCTGCTTTGTAACACTTGCCAAAGTAGCAGCAGGGAGTGGTAAGAAGAAGCCTCAATATGGCAAACAACTGTCTCACTGACCCTTGTTTGAGAGGCTCACCGGCCACCAAAAAGATGCTAGAAATATCTAGATATTCCTGGATGACCGGGAATTCAAAGGCTTTTGCTTTTTATCATAAACAAATCAAATAAAACAGCTCAGTTTTCACGAGCTGACCAACATTTTTGGTGCCTTGTGTCACGCTGGTTGTATTTCCCCCATATTACTCTCAGGAGGTTCAGAGCACAAGCAACACAGGGAGGTAATGGAGATCCAACGTTAACTCATGTAGAAGACGTAATTATCTTGTAAATCATGCCTGACCTGCCTGAATGCATTGTTAAGAAAAACTGTGTTTGGATGTTGGACTAGAGCCTGGTGAAAGTTGCGATGCTGCCAACTCCATAAAACATCAGTTTGAACCTATTTTAATGGTTATTACTAAGGGTAAATGCACACTGATCAAGCCCAAAAGTTGTTTGTAAAAAAGAAACGAGGATGATGAGTATAAATGTATGCAGAAAAACCACGCACACGCATGCAGCGTGTACTCCTTGAATAGCAGACAGACGGTAGAACTTAGCCAAATTAGCCACATGCCAACCAGAACAACTGCCCGAGGGAGGAGTAGGGAGAGAGCGAGGGGGGGAAAAAGCGTGCAGAGGGCGGAGGTAAAGTGAACTTTCCAGCTGTTACCATATCATGTTTGACATCAGTCTCTTGTCCTCCACCCACCAAAGGGCCCTCAGATCAACACACACCACCAACAGACACACACGCTTAGATTTATTAGCTCTGAATTGCCTTGAGGCTTCTTTCTTAAAGCATCTCTTGTCTCTCTCTCTCTCTCTCTGTCACACTCACACTCACACACGCGCGCGCGCGCACACACACACACACGGTAGTATTAAACTAGCTACGCAAAAACACTGCTGTGATTTTTCTTTTTCTGTCATCCTCTTTAAGCATTTGTGCTCCTACCTTGATCTCATCTTCGGAGCATGAAATTATGGGTTAGGATATATATATATAAACTGAATACCACATAAGCATAGTGATTAATTTTCTAGGAACACACACACACGCACACACACACCTGAATACAAATGCAATTCAACCCATCAAGTAATGCCCACTCCTTAAATACCACACAGCTCGCCACAGGTGTTGTCTCACAGCTCACACGCAGCTGCAAGCATCAGCACACTCA
The DNA here is from genome assembly GCA_034780415.1 of Cichlasoma orientale. Classification (NCBI taxonomy): domain Eukaryota; kingdom Metazoa; phylum Chordata; class Actinopteri; order Cichliformes; family Cichlidae; genus Cichlasoma; species Cichlasoma orientale. The sequence continues at coordinate 1,411,444 of JAVDPK010001628.1, read as the reverse complement.
GCTCACAGATGCCTGCTTATTGGGGAAGCGTGTCCTGTTTGGAGATAACAGCAGATCAGGCGGTCCAATTTTTTTTTTCACTCGTGCCCTTTTATTTGTTCTGCTCAACACCAGCTTTGGGGTGTCAAAGCGCTGTCGCCCTTTTTTTTGCAAAAAACGACGCGCACTTTCACGCCGGTGTTGCCATCGCATCATTTCTGCTCAAGAACGGGCCTGCCCCACCTGTGATCTCATCACAGCCAGAGCGGGGTCATGTGCTGCAGAAAGACGTCAGCGCCCGGGGGCCTCGCTCCTGCCTCCATCTATTCACCCGCTTCCCAGCTCTGCCATAGCAGCTTGTAAAAGTCACAGCGAGTGCTAAAATAAAAGAGATGCATGCTGTTCTTTTTATGAGCTTTCTTTAACTTTTTCCTCTCTCCCTTTGCCCCCAGTCTCTCCTTAACTTGCTCCTGCTGTGACGGTGAAAGTCCTTTGTGACACACACTGTTGTTTTGGTTGGATTAATCATTACAATCCTCTCTTTCCTCGTTTCTTATTTAACCTTCTCCCGTCTCTCATCCCTTAACTCCTCCTCCAGTCTCCCTAGGTATGGTTTACAGTTTAGGGACCCCTCTCTCTCTCTCCGATCCCATTTTCAATGGTCCATTAAGCCAAGATGATTCACTCTGCAGTACTCAACCTGGACTAAAACTGATCGTGTCACGGGCTCCTCTAAATGATGTGAAAAGCTCCCATCAAAGCGCTACACCGAGTTTGATTTTACCCCAGAGGATGAGAAAGATATAGGCAGCCCATGTGTTGGATCAGCCTGAAAAATAGTCATAAATATGGATATACAATCACCGTCAGATGGCACTTACTGTCAGCCACTATTCATAAATCACTACAGGAATGACCAGCCGCTCTCAGTTATTCCTGCTTATTATTTTCAGTTATTCCTGGGCACCGCACTCCTGAAGGCCTCCGGGGATAATGACAATGTTAGTAACATGCTTAAAGCCTGCAATCGGATCTGGCTGCTTGTTGCCCGGCTTTGCCAGGCTATATGTATGAGCTGATGAGTGGAGAGCGATGCCAAATCTGCTACACGGCAGTTTGAAGTTTCCGTAAGTTAGGCAACTCAGAGAGGCGTTTATGCCTCTGCTTTTTTTTTTATAGCAGCTGTACTTGAATGACACTTTTTCAATCATTACTCCCTTTCAGCAAGGACTCAAGTGTGAAGTAGCCTTTCATTCGGTGGCATTCAAATGAATATGTATACTACGTGCATTACGGTGCCTCACAAGCTCGGTTTCACTTGATTCTCTCTCGATGGTAATTTCACAGTTTGCACAGCACGATGAAACAAAGTTAGCAGGTTATCCAAACAATACGATTCAATTCGTCCCAGCCCATTCAATCATGAAGTTGTTGGTTTGGTAAGAGGGCAGCTATAAGGGTTTCCTCACTGACTGTGTGTGTGTGTGTGTGTGTGTGTGTGTGTGTGTGTGTGTGTGTGTGTGTGTGTGTGTGTGTGTGTGT